>PITA01002830.1:0-151655 GCA_004023965.1 Spilogale gracilis | reverse complement strand
GTTGCTTCAGAACCGACCCTCCTGATCACATGGCATCTGCCTTTGCCTAGTGCATGGGGGTGGGGAAAAGAAAGCAAGGTGGGGGCCACAGGTGTTAACAATTTGTCATCACTTAGGTCATCTCACAGTGAGATGACACATAGGCAGAAAGCATCATTATCTTTACCGCTTTTCGGGGGGGGGGGAAGGGGCAGGAGGCAACTCGAGGTAGCAAGGCCCATTCTCACCTTCCATGGCCTTGAAAACACTGGTACTTTATCATAAATCTTCAGTCTTATTTAGCTCTATGTTGTCTTAGTTTTCTATTTGAAATATTTTTGCTTCATAGACACAAATAAGTTTCACCAAAATTCACAAATGAAATCTCCCAAGAAAACCAAAAGGTGAAGTAGAGAATACTTTTTCTCTGTAAAACAATCTCATCTTCTTTAACTCATCCTGTCTTTTGAGGGTAGAGATGTTCATTTTGCTGACTGATTCACTTCCTAATACCAAATGAATGTGTACTATTTCACCTTTGTAATTTGCTAAAAATAATTCTATGTAAACAATAAAAATATTTTTGGTCTCAGTTTGCTAGCTAAGTATCACGAGACAAAAGCTAGATCTTGGAGACGGGATCTGAGAGGAAGATAATCCCCAAACTCATTTCACCAGGTTTCAATCCTTAACCAGATCTAAACAGAGGCCACTTATTGCACAACAAACTTCACTGGACAGGACAGAATTGCTTCAGGAGAGATCAGCAAGTAAGCAGGAAGAGGAGGGAAAAGATAAAGACTGGAAAATGCTTTGTACCTGTGGTAGATTTGAAAAAAGCAAATTTACCTCACATAGCATTCATTAGAAAGTAGATATCAATGGCTCCGGTCTTGGTAGACTAGTTGAGGAGAAAACTATGACTCATTCGGTTTAAATCCCAATTGCAATTACAAAATTAAATTCCCCATAGAATGAACACTTCAGACCGGAAGATAGTACATAGCAATAATGGCCTCATTCCAGTCAAGCCAATACAACACTCGGCCCGTGGTGTTACAGGTCTTTGTGTTCTTGGGCAAGCAACCAAAAGGAAGATTATAACCTCCGACTGTTGAGAGATCTAAGCCCATTCAGCCGACTTTTGGACCTGGTGCTTTTAATGTTGGCAGCTGACAAAAGCCAAATCCAAGGGAGACGTATAGAAAGAGCAGGGCCAGGTGTTTGGTTGAGCAAGAGTTACTACCAGAAGCAAAGCAAACCCACAAACCCCAAATACCTTCCTTGCCACCTGTAGTCTTCCATGTGAACCCTTTGGTGAGCCAAAGAATTGCAACGTAGACCACTTATCCACAAATCTATTTAAGAGTTATCTAGGTCCTAAAAAAAAATAAAATAAAAAAAATAAAAAAAAGAGTTACCTAGGTCCTAAGGGAATAGTGAATCTCATTTCTTCTCACTCTTGCACTGTCCTAATTCTGTAGGCGGTAGCCACACAAGGCTATTTAACGCTTACTGAACTATAAGTAAATAGAAGCTTCAGTCACATCAGATACTCAATAGGTACACAGGGCTAACGACTATATTGGCTAGCCAGGCTTAGGGCACTGCCATCATCACAGAAATTTCTGCTGGACAAGTGCCGCATATAGGCTATACAGCAAGGGGCAGGATCCTCTTATTCTCAATCCTGGCAGCTACTGGCAGAGAAGGACCAAGGGACCAATCTAAGGATCCAGGGCAAGTGAGTCTTATAAATAAAGAAACTTAAACTGACATCTCTGGGACCCTAGTCTGAGGATCTTGGTTTGGTTGGCTGGTTCTTCTGGGAACCACGCCCTAATGTGAAAAGTGACTTGATGTCTCCAGTTGCACATTATCTGACACCTTGGTTAGTTTCAGCTACAAAGGTCGTATCACAAGATCTCTTAGGCTAAGCTGGAATGTAATAGTACTTTGACTTCTAAATAGTCAATATACTATTGCTGTCACTATTGAAGACAATCAGCAGCTTGAGAAAGTATTTTCATAATTTTCTTTGTACATTAGTCTTTACATATTTTAATAGGATTTATAATACTGGATGTAGATACAAATTCCATTTTGTTTGGGTCAACATTAAGTTAATTTTGTTATTATTCAACGTACCCAAATCAGAAATGAGGGGAAGACAGCTTAAATGTGTGTTTAGTAGTGAACAGCAGTAACTTTTATTGTGAATAAACAAAATGCTAAGATTAAGAGTTGATCTAACACTGTGAAAAATAATATTAGAGAGAATATAATAGTAATAATGCCAGCAAATTCATATAACTGGTTACTATGTAAAGAAGCATGCTAAATGCTTTACATGTATTAATTCTGTATTAACTCACTTAATCCTTACACCTCTCCCATGAAGCACAATTATATTTCCTGATTTTAGGAATAAGGCAACCGAGATATAGAGATATCAAGTTGCTTGCCCAAGGTCACAAAGTTAGAGTTAGGATTTGGACCTTGACTGTGTGGCTCCAGAGGCTGTGCTCTGAGCCATCAGGTTAAATCGCAAAATGCCTAAACACTGAGAAAAATTAGTCCCGTCTTCCTAGAATCAATCAGCCAGCACCATTTATTATCCATGTTTCTAAGTTTAGGGGACATGGTCATATCACAATCAGTATGCATGTCTTTCTTTTGTTCATCTTTCCTAAGTATTTCTTTTTCATTCATTACTGTAGAGTTGAAATTATAAATGCAATTTCCTTTTACCTAAAATAATTGTTTAGCAGTTGATGCCAAGAATGCAGTAGACATTACACCAAACATAAAATCAGAGTTCCAATCTTGGATCTAATGGACATACTCAACTAAAATAGCCTTTTTTTTTTTTTTTTTTTTTTTTAAATAGCCTTTTTTTGTTTCACAGACTTGTTTTCCTACTCTGAACTATTTGGCTTCGTCTTTATTAATAATTCCTTACCAAGTCTGTGCCAGGAGCCATCCAGTACACCAAGTGAAGAGTTTATAACTGTAGCTATCAAAAAAGTCTTTTAAGAACATAAAATTTGAGGAAGTCTCAAAGGGAACTGAGGGGAATTGGTGGCTTACAAGATTTGCTTCTTTTCTTGAGAATTCTGCCTTGTAACAGTACCTGAAACTGACATAAACAGAAACCTGAAACTGACATAAAATTTCATTCTGAAAATAGACAATTAAAAATAAAATTTTTTCCCTCATTAAGAGCTCTTTTTTTGGTCTTTTTAGTCTTTCAGTCACCCGATTAAGAGATCTTGTCCAATTCATTTTATAGAGAAACTACTCTAGAGAGATAGTGACTTGCCCCAGGTCACAGAGCTAATCCATCAGAGTATAACCTGTGCTTTCTGGCCCAGTTTTTTCCACGCCTGGTGAGAAGGAAAGGGGTCCTGCATACCTCCTCTGCACCACTCTGGCAATTCCTCCTCAGGCTGTGTTCCCAGATGCTGTCACAGCTGTCCACATTGTGCCCTGTGTACCACTGGGCTGCACGTAAAGGCATGTCATCCTCAATGGATGCTGTGGACTTACGTGTTTTATGACAGTGTTCTGGCCAATGGCATCAGAGGGTATTTTGCTGGGGTAACAGCTCATGGAGCCAAGCAATCTCAGAGGAATCTGAGTTGCCGACCACCTCTCACTGTTGGAGGCGACAAGACAAGGAAAAAAGAAAAAACTACTCATTTATTTTTCTTTGAGCTAGTGTTGACTTTAAAGAAAAAAATGCAAAACACAAGCAAAGAAAATGAGAGATTTATTTAAAAAGGAAGCCTCCAGGGAATGTGCCCTGCTTCATCTCAGGAGCTGCTTATGGCCCAACTGTCCCTATCATCAATAACATCTGCAACCCGATGATCCCTGATGTTTAGAAAACCATGCTTCCGAGCACCGAATGATCCCAAATGAAGAAGGAACAGGTAAATTACATCTAGTATACCGTGTTAAGACAAGAAAGTTTATTATTATCTTTTATAATGGTTTTCAACCAGTACTGAAATAGAAAACAAGGGGTTTTCTGACTAACCAGAAAACTTCAATTCCCTGAGCATCCCAACTAATTGAGGTTGTATTATAAAGAGGCTGTTCTTTCTAGACAATCAAGTCTAGTATTACATAATTTGCCAAGAAGAAACCAAACCAATCAAAAGATCTGCCCTTCCTAATTGAAAACATTAAGACAGTAAATGTGAGTTTTTTCACTCTTGGAAATAATGTAAAAAGTCTATACTATAAACAGAACCACACACATACTAGAAAACAAATGACTAATCTCCAATTTTTGTATGTAACTGTTACCTGTTTTTTGGGGTCAATTAAATACTAAAACAATAAATTAAGACCATGTTAGCACAGAAAAGGTAAGTAGTTGAAATAATATAGTAGAATGTTTCTATTCTGCTAGACTGCATGCTCTCAAAATCCAGAAGACTGGATTTCAAGGGACACAATGAAGTCCATCCAGGGGAGAACTTGCTTTCTATGACCACAGGTCAACTTTGTACTGAGAGGTTAGAACTTCCCAACGTCTGGCTCAGAATATGCCAGGTAGTGAGTGATGTATTTTGGTAGCCAGGAAGTCAAATCTATTAATTCAGTGATCCCAATAAATGACTTTTCTTGAACAAGAAAGATGAGGCTCAGCAACAGAAAAACAATAATAAAACAATGAAAATGTCAAACAGATGATAAGGGACTTGGTTTTAGAAGAACAAGGACAAAAAAAATCTTGCTGGCTAGGAACCCAGTTATTTCTCAAATTAAATTTCTAAAGAAAAACAAACTTTTGTTTCCCCCAGAGTATTGCATTACAGAAACCAATGAATAGATGGACTCTACATCCTAACCTTTATATCTGAATCCATATGAAAAAATCAACTTATTTTTGCCCATCTGATCAATTCCTATAAAGCCAGGAGTGCATCCCTCATGTGGCTAAAACCGAGAGTAAGCGTTTCGTTGTTGCTGCTGTTGTAATGGTTGCTGGGCTTGCTGCTGCTGCAGGCGAATTTGCTGGGAATAAGGGTCTTCCAGGGATTTCACAAATATGGTAGTTCTGGGACCTGTCTTCCACACAATACCATTGGCGTCTTTCACTGAAGATTCCACTGTAATGTTGTGCGTTCCAAGGATGGCAAAATTCAACAGAAATTGAGTACTGAAGTAATCATTATGAGGTTCAACCCTCTGCTCCATCTCATTGGTCATATTATCAATGGGTATCTGGAATGAAAAACATTGTTAAATAACAATAATAGCTAACATTTACTCAGTGCTTACTGTGAGTTAGGCACCATGCGAAGTGCTTACTTAATCCTGTAAACAACCAAGGTTTAGGTACCATTTTTACCCTTGCCTTATAGATGAGGAAACTGAGGCAGAGAGGTTAAGTAATTTCTCCAAGGTCACACAGTTAATGAGTGGTGAAGATGGCATCTGAACCTAGACAGGCTAACTCCAGAGCTGACACTCTTCACTATTAAGTGATCCTACCTCCTCACTATCCTTGAGTAGAACGAGCCCCTCCCCCCCACTTTATATGCTGCCCTTTCTTCCCTGTGAAGGAGCTCAGCAGGTGCCACCTCGAAATATGCTGCTTTGGCACATTATTTTAAACTAAAGGAACTTGAGAAACAGCAGATGAAGGAAGGGCTCTCTGACTTCCCCATTTTTACCTAAAACAGGCCATAATATCTCCCATGAGAAAGATGCCCTTCTCTGTACCAAAAAGAGAGGAACATCCTCATCACTAGAGACTGGGAGTCAATGCTGAAATGTACCTCCACAAATAAACTACAATAAGCCCTCTCTCCCACAGGTGCCCCCAACCCCCACCCTGCTCTCCTCCCCCACCTCTCTCCCAGTCACTTCGCCAGTTTACTGCCCCCACCCTTCTGTCTTCTGTCTTCACAAATTTACCATTTCTTTGTCTGAAAGTTACATAAACTTTCTGCTCTGGTCACTTCTTTGGGTTCCCACTGTCCTGTGAAAACTCCCATGTACGTGTACCATTCTAACAAACCTGTATGCCTTTCTCATGTTAATCTGCCTCAATATCAGTTTAATCTTGGCCCAGCTGGAGACATCAAGATAATGCAAAAGAAATATTCCTCTCCTACACTTGCTTACTTGACCCCAACTCCCAACTCCCATCTTTCTTTACTCTGTGAAGAAATACTCTGAAGAAACAGGATGCAATCACCTGTTTTAGGGAGTTTAAAATCTAAGAGACTGAAAATGAACCCAACATTAAGTAAATACAAGTTAGAGTTCTTCCTCCTACCTAGTCCGATTTCATATTGCTTCAGTAATGCAACTGTTCCTACCTCCTTTCACAAAATACTCCAATCTTGTTCAGACTGGAAGTATAATATACTATAAAACTCAGGTTTACACAGGCTTATGGGCTTGTTCACTTATTTAGCTAGACACCCATGTCTCTGTCCTTCAAAGACCAGAGTAACACCTGCTGGCAAACCCTGGCCTGTATCCCAGATGAGGTACGCCAAGAGAAAAACTTATTCTGGAACGTATATAAAGGTAACCTTAATGACTATTTGAGGTCAGTTTTCCAGAGAGACCTTTACCTGTAACGTTGATGAAGTCACTGACCAAGTTGATATCGTAGAATTATTTATAGACCCTGTTTTGCTTGTTTGCACATCTTCTATAGGGTTTTTATGTCTCTAAAGAACTTGCCTACCAAACAAGAATTTCCTTTAAAGGACCAGAAATAGGTGTAAGCAACCTGATGACTCTGAGCGGATGATGCATTGCAAGCTGAAAAGTCACTGCACGTAACATTACAAATCTTGTACTATATGGCTTATTATATCTGCTTCCTGATTTTAAGCAATGCCTCGAGAGGTATGTTAATAAGTGGAAGACTGGTTTGAATGGTTTTTTCTTAACAGTAGAAATCACTGTATACAAGGAACAAAGAGAATCACTGTTCCTTGAACTGTAAATGAGGGGATGGCTGCAGACACGGGTAGGTTAACTATGTAAATTCTCACTACGACCTTCCGTGACAATAAGGATTGCTCAAACCTAACACTTGTACTCTACATACAGTAAATGATTTTTGTCATCATTCATCAAATATTTGCTACACAGGGTTACATAAGGCACTACAGTCTGTGTTATAAGAGTCAAAGAGAACAAGAGAATGAAGCCTGAGCCTTATCAGGGTGGGCAAAGAAGGGAAAGTTACCAAAGAAATAAAAATGGCTTAAACCAATACCTTCCATTGGCTTTTTAGCCTAAAAACACCAAAGAGAATTAAATATTCTCTTTTTATATCTTTACCAATATTCCTTTCCTTACTATGGATCTCAGTTCAAGTATGCCCACAATAAACCTAGACATAACCAATTTGGGCATTTGAACAACGCTGTTCACACAATTGTGTACTTGTTCCCTTGTTCTATTTTCTGTGAATAAACCACCAAGGAGGTGGAAAGAGATATCTAAAGAAAGGAATGTGCTGCATGTGGAATACTGGTATTCCATGGTCTGCAGCGCCTTGGCCTTCGCTAAAAGAAGCAAGCATGGCTTTTGGTTACCTACCTCATGATTTCCCAAAGCGGCAAATTCCTAGGGTTACACCCTTAAGGGAAGATTTTATTTTATCTGACCATTGTCTGACAATGTTATATACCCTTTTTTCTTTAGAAAATGCTAATATCCACTTAAAATAGAGAGAAATAATTAGATGTGTGCTTTTGGGGGGTTGGAGGTTAGGGAGGTACTTATTCCCCACTCCTGATATTTCCCTCCACTTTTCATTAGATGAACAACACTGGTTTTCAGGCGAGGAGGTGAATTCTATTGACTGACAAGTTTTTGGGTAGGAACTGAGCATGGGAAGCTAAGATCTTCTCTTTTCCCTCTCTGGACATCAGGATGCTCCTCCCTGCCATCAATTTTATAGGGGCAGGCTCTTGTGTCCACAGGCTGAGGCTGGCTGGGAAAATTCAGTTCAGAGGTACAAGGCTAGGAGGTCCTGCTTGCCAGGCATCTGAGCTAGGCTTCCCCATTGCTAAATAGTAAGGCTCATATTTTGATCTCTGTCTGCCTGGATGCTTTCTCTATCAACTGGTTCAGGTATTATTTATCAGCCCCCTCTAGCCCCAATATGTGCTTTTAACTTATATCCATATCTTCTCCCTTGGGAGGTGTAACTGCAATCTGCTTAACCATGAAAACCATGGGAAAACTTCCATGAATGAGCTGATAAAATCCATATCACAACCCTGCCTCTTTTCTACATTACCTTGTAGTCTTGTCCAGATTTACTCTGTAGTGTGGAAGAAACATTCAGACAGACGGACTGAATTTTGCGAAAGAGTCCTGGTTTAGATCCATGTTGAACCACTCCCTCTACCTTTAGAGCCAGCTGCTGGTTATTCTGGACAGCAATGGGCTCTGCAGGGTTCCGGGGCGACGGTGACAGAGCAAGCTGGAAGACCAACATTAAGACCAATGCTCACAAGCAAGAACAAGCTTTCTTCCAACAAACATGTTTGTGCTAATTGTTTATAGGTTACAGAGGAACACAGCTAACCACCCGACTGCTGGGACAACCAAACAGATGCACCTTTAAAGTCAAGGGTTCCTTCTCCTTAATGCCTCTTCTAAATATCACTGTGTTTTCTACCCCAAACCCCAGTTCTGTGTGAGGGTAACAGAGGATCAGAAAACAGTTGAAGACCCTAGCCTTCCCCATTTCTGCAGTGGGGCATTTCTTTGACAATGAACCTATTCCAGCAGAGAAATAAACTATGTAAATTTTCATGTCTAACTGCTGTCTCTTTGGTCTTATGTAATTTTAAGTAGACTAAATTCAAGGGCAAGTGAACTTAAAATTCAAGAATTACATGATCAAGTCACAGTGGTATAAAAGTCAACTTCCACACATGAATCCAGTGATATTTTAACCTCTCATTAGAGTAATTTTTATTTAAGAATGTATTAAAAATCCCAAATACCCGTAAATTACAAAAAGCCCAAATTCTGCTAAATGAAAAATGGAAGAGATGGGTCTTCCTGATGATGCTGAGCATTGCATCAATCAACCCCGCACACATCCTACCCTAAGACATCTTATCTAAGAGAATCAATTTTCCTTATTATTCAGGTCATTTTGAAATGGAATACTCTGTTATTTACAATCAGAAGCATTCAAATGGATACACAAAAGTGCACTGAAGACATTTGCTGACAGAGGGATAATCTAGAAAATCTCTTGGAGGCCATTTTTCCACCCTTTCCAAAAATTCCATTCTCGGAATCAAAAAGAGCTTTTGAATTTGCAGTGGCTCAAATATTTTCAAATACTAGCTCTTCTTAATGGCCAACTCCTCACCTTGGTATTCACAGACAAGGAGCACTCTGGAGGTAGGACTGGTGATGTTTTGCCAGACCTAATTCTTTCTAAATGGGATCCAAAAAGCCAAATCAGATGCAAACTCAGCTCAAGATCTTTGTAGAGGACTCTGATGAAAACCTCTCAAATTATTCTTGGCAGCAAGGGACAGAGCTGCAAGTAGCCAAAGGCCTGTTTACTGTACCTGGCACTGACAGGTAAGGAGGGAAAGGGCTAAACTCCCAATCCCATTACCTTCACCAACCAGTTGCTTGATAAAGAGAGAAAAAAACTTGTAACAAAAGGGTGTCCGTTTTATCAAAACCAAAGGAAAGATCCTGACCTAGCTATATCCCATGTATTCCAGAAGATAACTAGGTTTTTAATCTATATTAACCTCTGTATTTTGGTAGTGTTACCTTAATGCTGGTAGACTGCAGTTTCTGGAAAAAATATCTCTGAAACGAAAGAGGAACTTTCAGCAAGGAAATGATGGCATTGCAGAGGCACGCTGTATGCTGGGAGGGAAAAAAGAAACTAAGTCAAATAAAAATAAATGTCCAAATTTCATCAACTAGTGGTAATTTCAGGAAGAAGTTTAAAAAGTACAAATGATCTTTTCAAGATTATTGCAAAGGTACATAACATACCAATCAGGAAACAGGCAAAACACAAAATGTTTGCCAAATCATTCACGTCAAGGAGTACAACTGCAGATTCTTACTTTATTTTAAAGTATATTTAATAAAATAAAAAGTAAATGAGGAGGAAAATCCTCCAGGCCAAATAATGCACAAATTTTGCATTTCTGTACCATTAGTGCTATTAGATAGCACTACTTTTATATAATTAGCTTAGATACTACAATATAGTAAAGTAAGATCATATGGTAAAGTAAGATCAAGAATATATGATAAAGGGGTGCCTGCACGGTTTAGAGGGTTAAGCCTCTGCCTTCAGCTCAGGTCATGATTTCAGGGTCCTGGGATGGAGGCCCGCGTCGGGCTCTCTGCTCAGCAGGGAGCCTGCTTCCTCCTCTCTTTCTGCCTGCTTGTGATCTATCAAATAAATAAAATCTTAAAATATATATATATATATATATATATATATATATATATATATTTTGTGTGTGTTTATATATGATAAAGAAGCCAGCGCGGTATACTGATGTCCAAGGCCTAACACCAAATCCCATGGGGAGCCTTGCTGCCTTGTTCTTCCCTCCCATATCCATTGGGTGGCTTCCCTTTCCTTGTGGCCAGGAGTTCTCAGAGAGTGAGCAATGGTGGAAACTTACTGGAATTCAGAGTATTAATGACTATACAGTTCAGCTCTACATGATTCTGGAATTTCAATAAGAGTACCCTTATTTCAAAAATCCATTTCACACACTTAACTGAGTTTTGAAACTCTCAGAATAACTGCAGAAGAGAAACACCATGGTGAATCCTTTGAGGCTTAGTAAAGAGACTCATACAACTAGCATTTAAATGTTCTAAGATATTATAAATATTTATCTATTTAAAACCACTTTATTGAGGTACGGCTGAACATACAAAAAGCTGCACATATTTAGCATATTCAACTTGGTGAATGGAGATGAGTATACACCTGTGACACCGTCAAAGATATTATGAAGGTCACCCAGGCTAATTCTCAATTTTGCAGATGACACAGGTCACCCAGACAGGTAACAGAACAAGCTGGAACTAGAACCTAGGTTATCTGACTCTTAGGTTCAATAATTTCATTCTATTTCACCAACGATTCACCAGCTTAACAGACAAAAAAACTACAGCACCATCAGAACACTTGTAACTTTGGGTGACCCAGAGCTATTCCTGTTGGTCTAACCTCCCCTTCTCAGTCTATTTCCCCATGAGTGGCCCCAAAGCACCTCAGGGTGAAAACCTCTCTACTCTGCTGGCTGCCCCCCAAGTGCCTGATTCTAAGCGGGGTGCCATCTAGTTGCCTATGTTGTCAACAGTTTTAAACAGCTGGGCATTAAGGCTACACACCAGAAGATCCCACCCTCACTGGTTTCAGGGTGCTAGACATTTTGTGCTCAATAGACCCATTATTCAAATGGCAGGTCTATTACTTGAGAAAACCACAACATCAATTTTAAGACGCTGGGTCTCTTTCTTCAGGTTTAACTGCTAACCTAACATTATTCATCTTCCTCCAACAAGGAATCTGGGAAGCATTTGCAGGGACATCCTACTGCTAGTGGAAGCCTGATGCCAAGAGTATTTGAGGAGAGACACCTCTTAAAGGATGGACTAAAGCAGACCACAAGTGACCCCAGCAAAAAGGCACCATTCTCCATTTCAAAAAAATGGATGCAGATTTTACAATTCGCTACAGGGAGAGTGTGGAGCCCTCTGAGGCCGCTGGCGCCTGGCGCATAGCTCCGCAGGCACATCAGTAGCAGATGACAACCACAGGAAGCATCTGGAGACATGAAGTTACGTATATGGTTAGTAAACCAGTAGGAGGACTAGCAGAGCACCAGAATTCTCTTCTTTGTTAAATCCGGTACTTTCCAGCCTTTGTATGTTTTGACATTTACTCAATGTCTTGCATAGATGTGTGTATCTCCTTCAGAGATAACCTTTACTCTGTCCCTTAGCAACCAAATCTCAATGTCAAACTACTACCCCTATCAATTCAGTTTAGCAAATATATATTGGCGATTGTATGTGGAAACAGTATGTCCAGAGAAGTTCTGTCCTGAAATCTAATCTAACTCTTCTACAGCTCATCTTGCTAATTTCTTCTTAAACACTCGATAAAAGGTGAGAGGACAGAGTGAGAAGTGTGAGAGCCAGAAGAGAGCTGCAGGGGATATGAGAGCATCTACTGGGCGGGCAGGGCAAGGGCAACTCTCCAGGGTGTGAGTTCATAGATGGGGTCCTATCGACTAAATGTCTTTATTCTCCAAACTCTTATTTGAAGCTGTAGTTCCCAATGTGTTGGTAACTGGAGGCAGGGCCTTTGGGAGGTTATTAGGTTTGGATGAGATCATGAGGATGGGGCACCATGATGGGATTAATGTCCTTATAAAAAAAAAAAAGCGTGACTAGAGCTCCCTTTCTCTCCCTGGTGTGAGGGCACAGTGAGAAGGGTGCCGTTCGGAAGACAGGCAGAGGGTACTCTACCAGCAGCCAAAGTGGATGCCACCTTGATTCTGGACTTTCTGGCCCCCATAACTAGGAGAAAAAAGTGTGCTTTGTTTAAGCCACTCAGTCTACAGGGCTTTGGTATAGGATCTCGAGCTGATTTAGACACCAGGGAATGGCCAGACAGGGAGGAAAAAATCTGGGTGTCAGTCTACCCTGTGGGGGAGAACACTGAAGAAAGAGCAAGAACTCAACACTCCCAGAGGTCGCAGAGGTTCAGCAGGCTAAAGGGAAAGCAGTGCACCAAAGGAGGTCAGTGGCACCCCCTGGCAGGAAGTAATCCATAGCCACGTAGGTGATAAACCTCATTCTTTCTGCTTCTATTGGCCAGTGGTTCTCAACCCCGGTGGCAGGACAGCATCACCTGGGAGCCTTGAAAAACACTGGCTTGGCCCTCCACTGCAGAGATTCAAGTTAGCTGATCTGGAGTGGGCCTGGGTACTGGTGCATTTTTTTAAAAGCTCACAAGTTAAGAAGTATTCCAACCTCAGCTGATTGTTAAAAACGAAAAAGAAGTTTTATGGGCGATCTGGAGGAACAGATTCGACACATTAATGAAACTGTGCAGCAGCCACAGAGGTGCCACACACGGCCGTGGATTAGCTCCTTTTCTCCTTGTGGCGATGCTGCGAGGCAAGTTTGAGAGCAACCCTGTTACAAAGCAGGCGTGGAGAAAACTGGAAGAGAGGTGAATCGACTGAAGTCACAGGGTTAGGAAGTGCCCGAACAGGGTACGAACCCACGTCTGTGTCATAGAAACTCAGTGAAACAAATGCCACTTGCCATGTAAGAAACAGGGGTGTATTTCCGATTGAGTGAGTCCACTTCCTCCAACACGCGATTATATACAGACATCATTCTCCGCTCATATTCACTGTCCGCATGGGCCGCTCCAGTCGATCCAGATTCCTGGAAACTGAGGTCAGATCAGTATCAGTTAATCAACCAAAACAGTCACCATCTTAATGTCTAAATGTGTCAGGCACTTTCTACATGTTCTCACTTATACTGTAAAGTAATAAAGTAGGCACTGCTATTTCCATTTTATAGATGACTCAAGTGAGGCTTGAAAAGGCTAAGTGAGTTCCTTTCAGTCGCATAACTAGTAAGCGACAAACCCAGAATTCAAACCCAAACCTGACATCAAATCATGCAAGGCTAATCACTTTGGTTGTTAGGTAGTAGAAAAATGTTTAACCCTTGCCTCTGCCATGAGATGAAGGAGACCAAAGACATTTGAAAAGGTAACTAGCAGTATAAAGCCAGCAGGCACAGTGCCCCATAACCAGTTAAGATATATTAAATAAAAGATCAGAATGTGGAGGGAGTGGAGAATGCCCCAGAAGAGATGTGTCCTGAAAAAAACCACTGAGCATGCAGGATGGATAAGATACCAAGAAGAGACATAAGTGTGGTGGGCATTCAGGGCTGCAGAAATGGCACGAATCTAAAGCATGGACAGGGAGGGTGTGGGAATGTTCAGGGGAGAGCTAGCACATAGAACATGCTGTGAAAGTTTTACCTAGATTTCCTCCTTCTTCCTCTACTGCCTCACACCCCAGAAAGTATTTTTTTTTTAAAGATATTATTTATTTATTTGACAGAGAGAAGCACAGCTAGAGAGGGAACATAAGCAGGGGGAGTGAGAGAGGAAGAAGCAGGCTTCCTGCTGAGCAGGCAGCCCGATGTGGGGATCAATCTTGGGACTCCGGGATTGTGACCAGAGCCAAAGGCAGACACTTAATGACTGAGCCACCCAGGCGCCCCTACAGTTTCTATTATTACAAACTAAGCTGCAATGAAATTTTACATACAAGTCTGTGTGGAAAATGTTTTCATTTCTTATTTAAGGAAGTAGCAGTAGAACTGGTCATATGGTAACTGCCAACAGTTTCCCAAAGTGGCTGAACTAAATCATTTTGTATTCCCCAAATGGTAGGAATTCAAGCTCCTCCACACCCTAATACTGGATATTGAAGGTCTTTTTAATTTTAGCCATTTTAGTGGGTGTTAGTAGGTATCTCACTGTGATTTTAATTTGCATTTCTCTGATGCCTAGTGGTGTTAAGCATTTTGCTTATTGGACATTAGTATATCCCCTTTACTGGAAACATCTTCAAATCTGTCAATTTGTAAAAACTGTATTATCTTGAGTTGTGTGTTAATATCCTGAATACAAGTCCTCTGATAGAATACATTTGATAATATTTTCTCCCTGTGACCTGTCTTTTCATTTTCTTAATGGCATCTTCCCGAGAGCAGAAATTTAAAAATTTAAGTTCAATTTGGCAAATTTTTACAAAAATTTCAATTTGTAACTGCGATTTTTATCCTAAGAAATCTCTGCTGACCTCCAGGTCATGCAGACTTTCTCCAATGTAGTCTTCTAGAGAGTTTATAGTTTTATCGTTTACACTTTGGTCTATGACATATTCGGAATTAATTTTTCTGTATAGTGTGGAACAAGGTCAAGATTCTTTTTTTCCCCCTCCCTATATAGATAACTAGCTATCCTAGCACCACTTGTTGGGGGGGGGGGGGAACCACCTATCCTTTCCCTATGGAATTATCTTGGCACTTTTGTCAAAAATCAAATGATCACTTATGTCAGTGGTCTCTCCATATTTTGGGCTCTTCATTCTACCATCAAGCCAATACTGTCTTGTCTTAATCACTACAGCTTTATACTAAGACTTGAAATGTTTGTTAAGCCCTCTACTTTAGCTTTTCTCCTTTATTCTGCAATATGGTGAATTACACCATTTGATCTTCTATTGTTAACCTGGTATTCCTGGGATAAAACCTACTTGGTCTTGATGTATTATCTTTTGTATACTGCTGGATTCAATTTCTACATGCTTTGTTAAAGATTTTTATACCTGTGTTCATGAAGAGCTACTGTTATTCCCTTATTATGACTTTTAATAGCTATAGGATTTGCATTGGTACTCTTGATTTCTGATATTGGTAATTTGTGTTCCTTTACTGCTCAGACTAGCTAATATTATCAGTTTTATTGATCTTTTCAAAGAATCAACTTTGGGTTTCACTGATTTTTCTCTACTATTTCTAATTCATTGATTAGTGCTTATATTTTTGTTATGTCTTTCCTTCAAGTTATTTTGAATTTAATTTGCTTTCTTTTTCTAGCTTCAGATAAGGCAGAAATTTACACTGCTGATTCTAAACTTTATATATTATATAAAAACATCTTAAGCAATCAATTTCCCTTTAAACTCTTCTTTAGCTGCATCTCACAAGTTTTGATAGGTGTTGTGGAGTTTCATCTTACGTATGTGTAGCTTAGCATTCAACCAAAGAGTCACAGCCTGTGAAATTTCTGGAGCTCTTTCCCTGGAAAGCTTCTTCCTCTCTCCTGTATGCTATCCTGCAAATTCTAGCTTCTTCTGGTTCCCTGGAACCTGATTCCTATCTCCTCAATTAAGCAAGACCACTATGTTCTGCTTTGGTTACTCCTCCCTGAGAGGCAGTCCTAAAAAGTAGCCTCCAGGGAGAGGAAAGTTAAGACTATTGTAGGGTTTACCTCACTTATGTCCCTCCTCTGACAGATTACATTCCTGAGTTTCCTATTGCCCAACATCTGAAAAGTTAACTTATATGTTTTATCTGGGTTTTAGCTGCTTGCAATAAAAGGAAAAGACCAGTGTTAATTACTCTGTCACCCTTGGAAATTGTTCCCTTATCTTTTAGGCAGTAACCTAAAGATTAAGCACAAAGGAATCATACAGAGCAAATCAAAAGCTATGGTAGAAAAATGCAATGGACAACCATCTCAAAATATTTCTTCTTGATAATTCTAAAAAGTTGGGATAAGGCAGACAATCATATTCCTAATTATAGACATTTACCCTGTCCTAATCCATATTTACTGTGATTGGCTAAGGCACTATGTTAGTTAGGCGCCAAAGATAAGAAGACAAAGTCTCTTCTCCCCAAAAAGTTCCTAAGCTACGAAAAAGACATATTAGTGAAATAGTAACATTATGCCTCACTCTTGAGAGGTTTTTTTAGCTGCTAGTCTTATTTGGAAGGTGCAGAATATCAAGAACAGAAGTTTTAGAAGGAATCCACTCTTTGCAGTTGTATATTATTGAGAATGAAACCCAAAGAACCCTCCTTCAAGGTGCAAGATTTCTTTTCCAATTTTTCCCTGCTATGAAAGGCAAAGGCTAAGGGTTTGGAGGATGAGAGGGTAAGGAGAGGAGTGAAAAAAAATGGTAGGAAGGGCAGAGAGTGAGAGAGTAGCATGTGTAAGCTGGATAACTCCCTTTACCCCGTCTCAATGGATGGGGACAATGCAGCCAATCTGTTAAAAAGTCAGTCAAGAAAAACACTTATTTATTATGCCAATCAATAGTACAGTGATATTCTGGGTGCTAAGAAGTAAAATGAGTTATGGCACAGTAAAAACAGTGTGATCCTCAAAGCATCAATTAATTGGCAAAGCCTCTATAAAGTACCTGGAGGTTTAAAAACATTTTGAAACTTGAAGGTTGTTTTGTTTTCTAAATAAGCACTGCAGGTCTGGAGAGAAAAATGAAGACTGATGAAGACAGAATAAAAGGAAAAATAAGTGAATATGGATTGGATGAGTGGGGGCAAAGACAGCCAAGTGGCCTAGTCTGAGAGTAGGCAGAACTTTAAAATAGAAGCAAGGATCTTGCTATTGTCCTGAAAAGAAATGGTGAGTCAATGCTTTAGGGAGAGAAGTTTCACTCTGGTTTGTTGATTATACTCTCTTTGAGAAAGCTGACCTTGGAATCACAGGTCTTAGTAAACTGGAAATTATATAGACAGTTGAAAAGCACATTCCAAAACAGAATACTGTAATGGGATAAAAAAAATGGATCATTCTTTAATAAAATATTTTGAATAATTAGTTAATGGGAGAGGAGAAAAGAACATTAACAAAGGAAAAACAGGAATATCTTTTTGTTTAGAAAACCAAAGAATAGGGGTGCCTGGGTGGCTCAGTTGGTTAAGCGACTGCCTTCGGTTCAGGTCACGATCCCGGACACCTGGGATCGAGCCCCACGTTGAGCTCCCTGCTCGGCGGGAAGCCTGCTTCTCCCTCTCTCACTCCCCTGCTTGTGTTCCCTCTCTGGCTGTGTTTCTCTCTGTCAAATAAATAAATAAAATCTTTAAAAAAAAAAGAAAACCAAAGAATACAAAATTCAAGCTTAATTGTTACCCCAATTTTTCATGCCATAATTTAGTTATAGTATACAAGAAGAAAATACTCAAATTCAAAGAATTTCTTCCTGGTTATTTTTCCAAGTCAATGCTTTAAAAATAGGAGGCAGCGGGGCACGTGGATGGCTCAGACAGTTATGTGTCCTACTTTTGATTTCAGCTCAGATCATGATCTCGGGGTTCTGAGATCGAGCCCCGTCTTGGTCCACACTTGGTGGGGGAGTCTGCTTAGGAATCTCTTTCTCTGGGAGATAAAGGATGAGAGACTTTGGTCTCTGAGAAACTAACTGAGGGTTTTGGAAGGGGGTGGGGATCGGTGAGCCTGGTGGTGGGTGCTGAGGGCATGAATTGCATGGAACACTAGGTGTGAGGCATATACAATGAATCTTGCAACACTGAAAAATAAAATAAATTATTTTTTTAAAAAAAGAATCTCTCCCTCTCTCCCTCCTCTCTAAAATAAATAAATAAATCTTTAAAAAAAAAAATAGGCCGAGGTAAATAAACCATGGAGTCAGAAAAAGCAAGTTTTGTCACTAGGTGTGTGACCTCAGGCAAATACTAACAAAGTCCTTCTTCCCTGTTCTTCCATAATACGTCTTCCAAAACACATGTTGTGATGACTAGGTAAGGTAACACTGGAAAATGTCCTTTAATGTAAACTATTATTAGAAATACCTTGCTGATTCTGGATCCAAAATCAGGGCTTCTATTGCATGAGAGATCAGTAAACAGCTCTGCTGCTGTCTGGATCAATGTTAAGGTTATACATGAAAATAGAGAAATCCACACAGACTTTATATTACCTGAATATCAAGTCAAAATGAGTTTTATATTTTTAGTTAAGGTAACCATATGTTATCAAATCAAGTAGTTTGAGATGTCATTATTTTTCTTCCCTTTTAAGGGATGTATATTGTTTATAACAGTGATTTTTAAATGCTGCTCCAGGAAGAGTACCTCAGAGGCTGCCTGATGTGGGAAGGGGGAACCAAGCAGAAGGCTCTGTGATTCAGTCACAGAAACTGTTCACTTCTGCTTCAGTGTAGGAGTTTCTGTGATACAAATTAAAAGCAACAACAACAAAAATGGTCTGAGGTTATCCCAGAGATTCTGAAGCTAGTGCTCAAAAGATCTGGTAACCCTCCTGGGACTATGTAAATCTGCCAGGGTGTGTGCATAAATGCATTTTGTAGAGGAGAGGGTTCATAGCATTCACTAGCTTTTTACTTAGAAAACCAAAATGCCCTCCCACTACTGATTTATAGCTCCCATAACTTAAAAACAATGTATCTCTTCTCTCCTTTCAGAAAGGATTTGAGGCTGCTAATAAAATATGGAGAACTCAAAGAGGACTTGGGGAGCCAAAGTGAAGACTACAACTACAGATCGCTAATGAAGGTGATGGGAACCAGGGTTTTCACCATGAAGACGACAGAGGTGACAAAAGAGAAAATGGTTTTCTGGTGGTAAAATGTGTTGCCTTCTCCACTGTAGTTCAAGTGAGCACAAAGTATGCAACTGTGGTGGGACCTAGGTTTGGGGCGCTCTTTTGGTGGGGGAGAAGGACCACCACTGAGTCACTGCCCTTTTTTTTTTTTTTAGCGTGGTTGAAGTTAAAAGGTCAAATTATACCACTCATACTAGATTTCAAAAAACAAGTTATTAATTATAATAAAACTGTAGACTTATCTAAATATATATATTTTTAGTTAAGCATATATAAAGCATTTACTCTACATTTAAAAGAATACTTCTGAACAACAAGAAATATTGAAGCAGCTTTGGATACAGTTCCACATTCCTCAACGTTGCTGAATCAGCATCAAAAGATGCCTGATAAAGATCCCCATATCGGGAAGCAAGGCTTCGGAATTCTTCCATGGACTGTTTCATCTAAAAAGAAGGAAGTACCAGTTACAAGGAACATACTATCGGTATTGCATAATGATATATCACAGAAACCAAAACATAAAAAATAAATAAATAAATAACACCTATCCTCAAACAATCAAAATCAAAAAGTAGTTCAAACGCTTTTCATTTCCATTCCATTCATGCTTATAAACCTTGTTAAATAAAATTAACAAAGATGGTAAATGAAATTCTAAATGTTCACAAAATTACAATAATAATACATACGACACAGAGAAACAAAAAGCACTGCTTTTTCAGCTCCAAGTTCCACTAAAATAATTAAAACAGTTATAAATATGTAGAATCTAATGAGACATCATCAGTCACTTTGTCATTCTAGTAAAACATCAGCCTATTTTTGGCAAGACAGGTGAGTTAAGCATTTGATGGCTAATGTTCATTAGTCAAACAGCTGATTTTTAAATTTCAGAATTTTTCATCTCAAGACTAATCTCAAAAACCTCTAAAGTGTAAATAAAAACTGCAGAGAAAATAAAATGAAGACACACCTGATTGGAGATGCGACCGCACCTCTGAAGGTCATTCCCTAGAGTCATGGCAATCGTTGTGGCAATTGCAGGTGGGGGGCTTGTCTTGAGGCTATTACAAGTACAGATAAGTTGAGAGAAGGCTTGTAGAAGGTCAATCCTGAGTTTTACAAATTCACACTGAAAACTTAAAGGATTCAGTGGTGTACTGGCAGCCTGGGGGAAAAAAGATATATATGTAAGACAAAAGCAAATATGATAGCCAGATGGTGCCATACAAAGTATTTGTCACTGTCTGTGCAAAAGAGCAGTAGTTCTAACACTGATGGAGAAACACCTACATTATAAAAGGAATGGTGCAGTATTAGAAAGAAAAACTTATTATTAGCATCAGCTGTGAAAAACTGTCCCATCAATATTCAGGTTCCTTATTCCCCACATTCACAAAGAACCCACAGCATGTGGGTTGGCTAGATTATCATCAGTAAGATACCATTTGTGGGACACTTCAAGGACATCACCTGTCTTCCAAAACCCCCTCATCACCACCTTCCTACCTTTCTAACCTGAAATTCTCATCACTGGAATCGTTAACAGGATTTTTTAAAGTTGGAGGTGGGGAGGAAAGACAGATAAGGACTGGAGAGATATGGTGCTCAACAGTTACTGTTAAAAAAGCATGCTGCCTCATGGCTGTATTTTACCCCTGTGAGCCCAGATTAATTTTAAAAAGAATTTCTGAGCAGACACACATACGTAGAAGCTACCAAGGAAGAACAGCTTATAATGCAGCTTATACTGCACAAGTAAGTTTCAAGGAGAAGGAGAGGCATCAGGGCTGAGTCTCAGATAGCAAAGAGTAGCATCAGCTAGGTAGGTTAAGTAGAACCAGGCAAGGAATGTAAGTCAAGCTGGTGTGGGCAGAGAACAAGGACCACCTTTAACTACTCAGCAACTACTCTGGCAGAGAACCCTGCATGGTACTTTCACCAAAAGGCATACCAAAAATTTGCTAAACTAACATAAATGGAAGCATAGTGAAAATAATTTTCCTCTCCCACATGATTAGCTTAAAACATGCTGATGCCCTTTGCTTCCTTACATACTACTTTACACTATTCTTTTAGCCAGGGAGCAAGGCCCCTTGACTTTGGGTTTCCAGAAGTCAGTATTACCATTTGGCCAAGTATCACATATTGACTTTATGGTAAGTTTTGTTATTTGGTAGCATTCATATTTTACTCTATGAAATAATGAACGACTCCCTGTATCCTTTATAAGAACATACACCTGCTCTAGTATCCTCAAATAACAAGGCCCTTGATGATATATATTAGCTACATATAAATAGAGCTACATAAGCAGAGGTAATAATTGTACTCAATATATTGAATTCTGTGGTTTTCACACTTTTAGGATGCCTTTTCTAATCATGAAACGGCAAAGACCAGGAGATTAAAGAGAGCATTTTAATTGCTCTTAATTCCTTAGAGATTTAATTGCTTTTATAAGAAGGTAGATTCCCCCCTCTTCTGCCCTGTAAGCTGCTACCTGCATTTTTAATTTACTGCTTGTCAGTAACTTTACAACGGTCAGGGATACAAATAGGTGTATATGATACTGTTTTATAAATACAGTACAGACCATCTGCCCAGACCAAAAGCCTGGCCATCTTGTCCTAACATATATTACAAAACTGAAAGAGAAGCAAGATGTAGTTATGAGGTAGATTTACAACAACTGTGGATTTATTTTTAAGTATTTTATTGATGACATAAGATGGAAACTCTGAAAGTGATTGTGCATCTTGGATTATGTTATGCTGAAGGAAAGCAATGCTAGATACAGTACACATGTTCAAAAGAACATAGAGAAGATAGATTTGTCACATCAAAAGACTTTAAAAGGTAATATTGTCTGTAAAAGAAAATGTATAAGAAATAAAATTTAGATGATAACAGTATGAATAATGCCAATGAGAAATAAAAAGGATATTATTTACTTTTCTTTGTATTGAAGCTAAAGATTAAACACAGGTTGGGAATCTAAAGTTAGCAGGTAAAGCAAAACTTGTATATAATCAATATTACCCTTGAAACTTTCTCAGGGAGGAATTATTTTCAATGAATTCAACACAGGCAAGTGAAGGAACAACAAACTCAGAGCTCTCCCTAATGCTCATCTGGGGTATCAGCTAATAGAGAAGAACTATCCCCACTATTTGGAGTGCTGTTTTGCTTCCCCATTATTTAAATAACTATCTTTCTCTTTCCTTTCATTTTTTTCTTGTTCTTTCTTTTCCCCTAAACATATAAAATTAAATCTTTTTTTCCTTCAAGATTTATTTATTTATTATTTGAGACACAGAGAGCGTGTGCAAGCACACGCATGCATGCAAGCGGGGCGGGGGGGGGGAGAGAGAGAGAGAGAGAGACAGAGAGAGAGAGAGAGAGAGAGAGAAAATCTCCAGTAGACTCCCCACTGAATGCACAGCCTGATGCAGGGCTTGATATGGGGCTGGCTCTCATGACCTTGAGATCACTACCTGAGTTGAAATCAAGAGTTGGATGCTAAACCCACTAGGCATCCAGGTGCCCCAAAATTAAATCTTTGTTAGACATATATATAATGCTACTTCACTGAACTTCTGACCTACAGTATATATCCAATTTTGAAACTGGAGCTACCTAAACAAACCAACTTGGCTAAAAAGAAATTTACCTGATGAGCTCAGTTAAAAAAAAATTTGTGTATGTGTGTGTGTATGTGTGTTTAAAAACACATAGTGGTAAAGAACACACAACAATCAAGAGTAAACGATAATGCAAACCATGGACCTGAAGCCCCTGGTAACCATCTTTTTACTTTTGCTACCATAAATCTGACTTCTTTAGATAGCTCATGTAAGTGGCATCATACAGAATTTGCCTTCTTGCAACTGGCTTGTTTTACTTAGTATAATCTCAGATTTTAAAAGAATAAGCCAAGCATAAAGCAATCATGGACTAGACTGTTCTAAACCAGCCCTCTTACTAACTAAAACTGAATACAATATTAAGAACATAAATTTGAAAGCACCAAAGAGCTTATTAAGGCAAAAAGGATTTCGAAGCCAAATCATGGAGAAATGGGAAATGCAAGGAGGTAAGGCTGACATTTGGTGACATTTTCTCCCTTGAGATGTTTGCTAACTTGAAAGCTGCTCCTGAGAGTCTGAGAAGCTAAGCAGAATTTTCAGCAGCCTGCTAAGACTAGGAAGGGGGCTGAGGAAAATACTTCAGGTTTTTGGCTGTAACCTCAAAGGGCTATGCCCTAGGAGTGAGGAGAACCCAAAAATATACTGGCTCTCCCAAGGACTGAAGCCTAGCTTAAATCAGTTCAGTCCTTGGTTGGATTATAGTGATCTTAGCCTAACTGCCTGCCAAAGGCACAAAAAGGTATATAAGGCTCTGGATGATGTAATCACTACAATTATTCACCCACATTGTCCAAAACCAAATTAAAAAATAACAAAGTACACAAAAAAGACAAAATCTTCCAAAGCAAGAGGGAGAAAAAAAAGTCAAAGATACAAACCACAATAGATCCAGAAAACAGAAAATCAGATACAAATTTTAAAAGAACTATGATTAATATGCTAAAAGAAATTAAATGACAAGACAGAGAATCCTGGCAGAGAATTGGAAAATATATCCAAATGGGAATTCTGGAACTGAAAAAAATCCACCATAAATGAAATTAAGAACTTAATGAATGGGTTTGGCAGCAGATTAGACACAATGTAAGTTACTGAAGTGGTGGGTGCCTGGGTGTCTCAGTTGGTTAAGTGTCCAACTCTTGGTTTTGGCTCAGGTCATGATCTTAGGGTCTAGCTCCATGAGCCCCACACCGGGCTCTGCACTCAGAGCAGAGTTTGCTTGAGATTCTCTCTCTCCCTCTGGCCCAGCCCCCCTTTTCTCTCTAAAATAAATAAATAAATCTTAAAAAAAAAGAATTACTAAAGTGAAAGATCGGTCAGAAGAAAAACATTTAGAGCTAAGAATAGAGAGATAAAAAGATGAAAGAGGCAAAAGACAATGTAAGAGAAAGAGACATGGCAAAAAGAATTACCAACGCTGTATTTGGAGTTCCAAATGAGCAAGAAAGGGACAGAAGCTATAGCTAGAGGGACAATGACCAACTGTTTCAAAACTGATCAAAGTTATCAAGCCATAGATTCAAGAAGCACTATGAATCTCAAAAGGCATTCATAATAGTAAGACTATACACTGGAAACCACCATGGGCAACTTTGGGCAGTATTTATTAAAGCTGAACCTAAGTATATCCCACGACACAGCACTACCATCCAGAAGAAATGCACACCAAAAGATGTGTGTTAGAGCATTCCCAAATTATTCTGAATAGTCTCATCCTGGAAATAACCCAAATGTTCCCCAATGATGAAAAGGGATAAACAGAGTGCTGGAAAAGTCATCAAAAGAATATCACAGAGCAATGGAAATGAATGAACTACTACAGCAGGCAACATGGACAACAAAATGAATGACTCACACAAACAAAAAGTTGAGCAAAACGATCTAGAATCACAAGAACACTGCATGATTCCTTAATGATCAACAACAAGGCAAGAAAGACTAAGCTATAGTTTTAGAGATCAAAATAGTGCTTACTTCTGGGAAGAAGGATGAAGGGAGCACTCACTGGGGAAAAATTTCTTAAAAAACGAAAATCATAAAGGAAGAAAACTTAGACCATTAAGTCTTACACTACTAAGAATGGTTGTTCATCAAAAGATAGAAAATGGAGGGGTGGGAAAGCTACAAAATCAGATGATACTTGCAACTCATATAACCTACAAAAATTAGTATCCAGAATATATAAGGAACTCATAATCAGTAAGACAAACAACCGCCAGGAAAATGAAAAAACTTCAACTGGCAGTTAACAGAAAAACGCCAAAAAGCAAACAGCCAAAAATGAAACAAATGATAATTGTGTCAAGAAAATGAAAAAGCAACTACTGAATGGGAGAAAATATTTGCAAGTCCTATATCTGATAACGGGTTAACAATCCGAAAAATAAAGAACTCCTACTAACTCAACAGCCAAACAAAACAAATAACAATCTGATTATAGCAGAAGGTCTGACTAGATATTTTTTCAAAGACATAAAGATGGCCAACAGGTATAGGAAAAGATGCTCAACATCACTGATCGTCAGGGAAATGTAAATCAAAACCAATTCCTGTTAGAAAGGCCATCATCAAAAAGACAAGAACAAGTAAGTCAAGGCTGTGGAGAAAAGGGACCTCTGATGCACTGTTGGTGGAGATGTAAATTGGTACAGCCACCGTGGAGTATGGAAATTCCTCAGAAAACTAAAAATAGAACTATTGATCTAATATATGATCCAATGATCCAGCAATTCCACTTCTGGGTATTTATCTGAAGAAAACAGAAACATTATCTCAAAAAGACATACACATCCCCATGTTCACTGCAGCATTATTCATAACAGGTATGGAAACAACCTAAGTGTCCATCAACAGATGAATGGATAAAGAAAATGTGGCATGTATATATAATGCAGTATTATTCAGCCATAAAAAAGCAAAAATTTGCCTTCTGCAACAACACTGATGGACCTGAGGACATTATGCTACGTGAAATAAAAAACCAAAAACTAAAAAAACAAAAAAACTCCAAGCTCATAGATAGAGAATAGATTTGTGGTTGTCCGAGATGGTAGGGTACAGGGATAGGAGGGTGGGGGGAAGGTGGGGAGTGAACTCAGGGAAGGGGTCAAAAGTATAAACTTCCAGTTATAAAATAAATAAATCATAGGGATATAGTGTATAGCATATGAATATAGTTAATACTGCATTGAACGTTTGAAAGATGCTAAGAGAGTGGATCTTAAAAGTCCTTAGCATACAAAAGAAAACATTTTCTAACTATTAAGATGGATATTAACTAGACTTATTGTTGTGATCATCTCACAATATATACAAATATCAGATCATTGTGCTGTGTACCTGAAACCAGTATGTTACATGTTAATTATATCTAAAAAATAAATAAAATGTTCAATTAAATTAGTAATTTGAGAAATGCCAGTTAGAATGTCTGTAACATATCAAGCGAGGGGGGAAATGTAGAGTGACAGGAACTCTTATATACTGCTGGGAGGACCATAAATTTGTAAACCACTATAAAAAGCCTTCTGGGATTAACTAGTCAACTGAAGGTGTATATGACCTTGCAATTCCACTCTCAGGTACCATATAGAGCAGTATCTCTTAACAGAGGCAGGAGTGTCCTCACTTCAGGGCACGAAGCATCTTTAGCCACTGACCATTAAAGCCGGTAGCAGTCCCCCTTACCCTGTGACAAAGAGAGACATCCCCACACACTTCTAAACTGGAGCAAGGGATAGATATACAGCTTTGATTGAGGTCTACTGCTCTAGAGAAGGGTTTTCATTCTCAGTGTACTAGTTATATGTTGAACCAAGTAATTCTTTGGCGAGGGGAATGGTCTTGTGCATTGCTGGGTGTTTAGCAGCATCTCTGGCCTGTACCCACTGACTGCCAATAACACCATGACAAATCATGATAACCAAAAATGTCTCTAGACGTTGCCAAATATCCTCTGGAAGGGAAAAATCATCCCCAACTGAGAATCACTGTCCTACAAAAAGCTTTACATATGTTTATCAAAAGATATGTATAAGAATGGTCATAGCAGTACTGTTTTGAACAACAAAAAAACTAGAAAAATAAAAATTTCCATCAACACTAGATGGGCAAATATGACGGAAGAATATACAGCAGTAAAACTGAACTACAGCTTCGTGCAACAAGATGAATGAATCTTAAAAATATAATTTAGATAAACTGAAGAAAAATAGGATTCCTTTTTGTATAAAATTCAAAGCCAACATAAAATAGTACCTTGTTTAGAGTTCCAAAAATGCATGTTAAAAATATAAAGAGAAGCGAGGGAATGGTACACACAAGATTCAGGGTGGTGATTACTTTTGTGGGGTAGGAAATGGTATACAAACATGGAGGAATATGCATGGATTTTAGAGGCAATGGTAATGCCCCATTTCCTAAAGATACTAGGTATATTTGGATATTTGTTGTATTTTTTAAATATACCTACCCTCTATACTATATATAGAGATGTTCTACATATTTACTATTTTAAAATTAATAAAAACGGGGCACCTGGGTGGCTCAGTTAAGCATGACTTTGGCTCAGTCATGACATCAGGATCTTGGGGTTGAGCCCTGGGAAAGACTCTAGGCTCAGTGGGGTCTGCTTATCCCTCTCCTCTGCACATCCTACCCTGCAACCCCAGGTTCAGGCACATGCTCTCTCTCTCTCTAATAATTAAAATCTTTTTAAAAATAAAATAAAATTGGGGCGCCTGGGTGGCTCAGTTGGTTAAGCGACTGCTTTTGGCTCAGGCCATGATCCTGGAGGCCTTCTGGCTCGTGGACACTATGAAATAATAAATGGGTGCTGTCTGGGTGCCTGGGTGGCTCAGTTGGTAAGCGTCCGACTCGTGATTTCAGCTCAGGTCATGATCTCAGGGGTCGTGGGGTGGAGCCTCATGATGTGCTCTGTGCTCAGCAAAGAGTCTGCTTGTCCGTCTCCCTCTGCTCCTCCTCCTGGTCCTGTGCTCACATGCTCTCTCCCTCTCTCCTCTTTCAAATAAATAAATAACATGTCTAAAAGAAAGGGGAGGTGTTGTCTTAAGTTGCTAAATTTATGGTGATTTGTTACACAGCACAGAAAACTAAAACATTTTTTATAATTTTTATTCTTAAGAAGCAAGGTAATGCTATCATTAATAAGCGTTGAGAAATTAGACACCCAATGTTACTAGACATCCATAAGCACAGAACTTGAACTTCTCCTGTTTACTTTGGCTGAGGTAAAAAGTAGAATTCTCACACCTGTACAATCTCACACTGGGTCACACTTGCGGCAGGAGTAAAAGGTAAGTCCATGCTCATATCTTCTCAGTTACAAAGACACAAAGCTACAGTCAAATCCACACTTGCAAGGCGCCTGGGTGGCTCAGAGGGTTAAGCCTCTGCCTTTGGGTCAGGTCATGATCATCGGGCTCTCTACTCGGCAGGGAGCCTGCTTCCCCCTCTCTCTCTGCCTGCCTCTCTGCCTACCTGTGATCTCTCTCTTTGTGTGTTAAATAAATAAAATATTTTAAAAAAAAATCCACACTTGCCAAATGAATGATTAAAATAAATCTTTAAAAGACCTTTATGGTATAGTACAATCAGAAATGTGGTAAGTTCCAAATGACTAAAAGAATCATATTGCCTTCCTCTCTACCCTACTCTCACATAGACAGTCATTTCCTGATTTATTTATTTATTTTTAATCCTCAAAGCAGAGTCTGGCACATAGTAAGTGCTTACAGTCTGCTGAATAAAAGAATTCCATTTCAAAAGGAGATGATGAAGGCCCAATCACCTGCCTTAGGTCATAATATGTTAACAGCAGAACAGAGATCAAGACAAGGGTACTTTCTATGTCAGAATTCAGTCCTTAATTACTGCCAAGCCTCATTAAATACACACACCACACGAACCATTAAAAGACTATTAAATATTCAACAGGATTTTCACAATATTAATTCTATCTGCTTCGCTGCTCTGTGAGTTTGTTTCACAGTTCCAACAATTTACTGTACTGAATGATAAACCAATTTTCTGCTCCATATGAACTAGAAAATGTAATAATTCTACTGACTACAGCCAATAATTGTACCTTTTGACTTTCTGAGGCATTTATTAGCCTGATATAAGCAACAACACTTTTTTTCCAGATTAATCAAGAGGAAAGAAGTCAATGCTACCCTTTAAGATGGAGAGAAGCCATTTCTATAGTCCTGTTTTAAAACAGTAGTTGATCAATCCTAGCCAAAAAAAAAAATTATACTTCAAAATATATTCCAAATACTATGTTTAATATACAGTATTCCGAATATTGTCTCTTTTGTGACAACTGTTTATTCTTTATTCTAATTCAGAGCACTTCTTTTGGGATGGCCCACCATTAAAAATATTTCAGATTATGGGATAAATGTATATAAATAGGTACTAAAAGTTTTATGGTTCCATCTAAATATATGCAATTTTCAAAGCTGTGGGACCATACTTACAAAATGTTTAACACTGACTAAAAAACTCTTTACTCTTAAGGGTAAATATTTGCATTAATACAGAAAATATTCATCTTGGGTGCAGGTTCTTACTTTAGAATATAACAAATTTCAAGGAAACATAAGAAATGTTAATGGTCTATCCTTCTTGCAACCCCTTTACTCTCTTGGCAGAGAAAACAAGAATAGTAGCTGGCTGACTCTTAATTGATAATAGGAGGATATCACAGAGGGTTAAAACGTGGGACACTAGCATCCTTGACAATTTCTTTTTTACCTACAAAGCAAGAAACTCTAGCTTCTTAGTGAATAGCTGCCAGGCACGAAATGGGTTGTGGTGGGGCTTACATTTAACAGTTTGTTGTGACCCAACACCTCTCAGGAACAGAAGTCTACAAAGGGAATATCCTATCTCCTACCTACTCTTTCTGCATGGATTCAGTAATCCACCTCATATGTGGTACCTGGTAGTTGATAAAAACAAAATGATAAACTTCCGTCAATTTATGAATATGAAAAAGTAGGGGAAGGGTTAAGGATTTGCCACAATGTCCTATTATTTAATATTGTTAAATACACTCATTAGCAGATTTTTCAAGGTAGTTCAAATGGAATAACCCACAAAAAAAAGCGAGACCATTCTCACACAAGTTATCATCACCAAAGGAGAATCAAGAGGACTTACTGTTAAGGAAGCAATCCCTTTGTGGTAGAATTTTAAAGACTCAGCAATGCAAGAAAGTGCTGAACTATAGTTCTCCTCCTGCAACCCGGTGAGGCACTGTTCTGCATGTGAGAACTCCTTCAGACTATTCAGCCAGAAGTAGAAATGTTCTGAGGCAACCTGAGTCAGCAAACTCTGATAAAGCTCTCTGGCCATGTCATGGTTACCCTGAAAAAGGCGGGGTGGGCACATGATGAGGTTCTTACACTTGACTTAGCTGATGAGTCAGCTGAAAGACAAATTCAAACCCTTGGATAAGTTTTAACCACCATTCCTCACATTATATAATTCTTTAAGACTAGGTCTAAGTATTTCTTCAGAGAAAATATGCTGAGCTGCTTTTATATAACAGAACTCCTTTAGCTCTTTTCTAAAACAGTTCCAAAGAGAAAATAAATGGAATTAACTATAACTCAAGTCTAGAATTTTAGTTCAAACTATAGAAGTATAAACACTTAATGTACATCATTCTGTGTGAGCTATTTAGTGGGGTGGAGATGGGAGGGAAACTCCAGCAAGTTCCCTGAAGTGATTATCAGAAACACCGCACCTGCCTCTGGAAATGACTGGGGGAGGCGACCTATTGGGGGGAATGTGAGTTCCACTGAATGCCAGGGATGCTTAATACCCCGCAGTGCCTGGATGCTTGGGAGTGCTGGGCTTAACAAAGAACTGTCCTGCCAATACAGCTCCCCCACTATCTGAGAAAGGTCGTAAAAAGAGAACATGCATTACAACACCTAGAATAACACTCCTCCAGCGTTGCTCTCTGGACTTATATCCAAAAGATTTCTATACTACCAAGCTCTATATTTCCTCTCAAACAAAATAAAAACTGGTAGGCTTTCCACATGGCTGAGAAGGGAACAGCATACCAAAAGTTGCCCCCGTCTCCACATAAGAATGACAAAGTTGGGGAGAGAGGGGAAGAAAGATGAGGGGTACTGATAATAGAGGACAGAAGTGGTGGGTGGGAGGCGACTGTGGATATGAGAGTGTAGGGCAAAATGAAGTGGCACTAATAACCTTCGGCCAAAAAGAGCTCATATTTTTGGAATTCCTGTGGAATTTGCCCATAATAATATACATACCATTCTGAAATGAGAAAAGTTAAAAAACTAGGTTCTTTCTATTAACCATCTTTCAATCTCATGACTAAAACATACTTCGATATTTATTTTAAGTTTTGATTAGGGATAAGAATCACACAATCTAAGGTTTGCCATTTTTGCCAACCTGGGTCCTAGAGAAGGATAATACATACCATTCTGGATGCCTGTCTGGCGATTCGGTAAACAGTCCATCCATTGGAGACGCTTTCGAGCTGCTGTTTAATTACTGCCTTTACTTCAGCAGATAGTGCTTTCTGACTGGCCACAAAAATCACAGTGGCCAAACTCACCTAACATTGAGCAAGAAGTAAGAGAAATAAAAAAAAACATGTCATTTAATCCAATGTCATACATGACTTTACCCAAAGGGACAAAACTGAGCTCATCAAATTTGTTTTCCTTTGACATTTATTAATTTTCTACTTTGAAGTCCTTAAGCAATTTATTCCATCGCTCAGAGCATTATTTACAACAGCAAATAATTAGAAACAATGCCCATAAATACAGGTAGGTAGACTATGATATAATCACACAATAAAATATTATATAGTAGAGAAACAGGTAAACTAGAGATACATTTCTCTGCATAGATGATTCACACAAAATAGGCAAAGATAGACAACATGTAAAAGATTTCATGTAGCAAAATAACATTTATATAAAGTTAAAGATATGCAAAATAATACTGCTTACTACTTAGGATATATTCTAAGGTAGTAAATGTATAACATGCATGGGAATGATGAACATCAAATTCAGGATTGTGGTTACCTCTGGGAGAAGGAAGAAGATACTATAAGGGAGGTACAATTCAACTAGATTGGGAATATTTTTCCCTTAAGCTAGGTGATGGATGCAAGTGTTTTCATATTATTCCTTATGTTTTTTAATATTATGTTTCATAATTTAAAACTGCCTTATAACAGTACTAAGAGAAAGGGGATAAAGAACATTAGTTGAAAATGCTGTTTCAATAAAAAATAAACTTCAATAAAATGCCATTTCAATAAAAAATAAACAAAAGAAATTTATTAGTATTCTGAGGCTGATACATACAAAGGTATGTATGTATACAAAGGTATGTATACATACAAACTGTATGATGTCATTCCCACAACCCCTGCCACTTGATCATCAGGGTAACCTTTCAAGATGGGAATGAGATGGGGGCAATCTTTTATACAACACTCCCTGGAGGATAAAATATAAAATGGGCTTGAGGAAGAAATCTCATTTCGTTTTTCCACAAGCCCTAAATTTGGGTGGCCACAATATAGAGTGGCCAACTTAAGGCTTGTATCCCATTTATGCTTATTTAGAATGAAGCCTACTCTCAGCTCTAGAAACTTTTAGCTAAACATTATTATATACCTTCTGTGTCTTCTGTTTCTGGGCACACACCTTCCCCAACCCCAGGACTGTACTGAAATCTAAACGGGATTCTAAACAGCTAAAGAGGTCCTAAATCAGAAGAAAGCAATTTGGGCTAATTTATTGTCACTATTTATCTTTAGGTCTTTAACTTACATTTTTCAAAGTATAAAACAGGGTTTAGTTCATTATTTGCTTTGTATAAGAAAGAAAAAAAATTTCATATGAGACAAGGCTTTGCTCCACTGAGCTGACTTGGCAGGGCTTAGGAAGAAGGCAGTTTTAGATCTGAGCTAAACAGAGCTTTGTAAATCCAATGTGGAAGTAGTCAAAAGCTCATGGTTCCAATTCTAGTCTGACTTCAGCATACTCTTGATCTTATATAATTACTTTAACCTTTTTTTTTTTTAAGATTTGTTTATTTGAGAGACAGTGAACAAGGGGAGGGGCAGAGAGAGAAGCAGAGAATCTCAGGCAGACTGGGCAAGGGGCAAGGCACCTAACACAGGGCTTGATCTCATGACCCCGAGATCATGACCTGAGCTGAAATCAAGAGTAGAATGCTTAATCGACTATGCCACCCAGGTGCCGCAATTACTCTAATCTTTTTTTTATTATTATCATTTTTTAAAGATTTTATTTATTTGCTTGACAGAGAGAAACACAGCTAGAGAGGGAACACAAGCAGGGGGAGTGAGAGAGGGAGAAGCAGGCCTCCCACTGAGCAGGGAGCCCGATGTGGGGCTTGATCCTGGGACTCCGGGATCTTGACCTGAGCCGAAGGCAGCCACCCAACCAGCTGAGCCACCCAGGCGCCCCTACTCTAATCTTTTTAAGTAAAGTCAAACAATAACACTGACTTCCTAAGTAATTCCCACTAGACCAGATCTATCCATCCCCAGTAGGTTCAAAAAGTGGCTCTTTACCAGAAGTTCTTGTTGTTTGTCTGTGGCTGATCGTCCAATCACCCTGTAGAGCTCCATGAGGTCCCCAAGCATGCCATCGCCCAGCACTGGCAGCTGCATGGCAATGGCCGCCAGGCAATGGCACATCAGGATCCGGGCAGTGTCCTGAGAACTGTGCAGCTGAGTCAACAAGGTCTCAACCACTGACTGGCTAAGATGAGGCCTGCCCTTGGCCAACTTCACCATACAATTTAGAGCAATCTGCACATTGAGTAGAAAATGGACCAGTTATACTTTAAAGGTATTAACTGAAGCTTTAAAGAAGGAACTCTGTACTGTTATTAGGAAAAATCAAGGAAAAGGAAAAATTAAGGAAAAGTTTTTTGTATGCATAATATTTTCCTTCATAAGAAACATGTGGCATATTGAATATTATTAAGATCTATAAATGTGCCATGTTTAAAATGGAAATAAGTCAGGACACCATATTAGTCACTCATTTCAATCTAAGAGTATTAAAAAAAAGGCCCAAGAGAAAATCACAATGCTACAGAGGCAAAATACACACCAAATAGGATCTCAGCATATTGCACTTTCATTGCTTTTTAAAAACTGCTTCTACAGTATGGTTTATAAATTAACCTAGGCCAGCATCACCCAGGATGCTAAGAAAAATATATATATTCAAGACTTAATGAATTAATTTTTTTTAGTATTTGGGTTATGATAGTTTGAAGTTAAAGAAGTGTCCCAAGTGACTCTTAAGCACACAAAAGTAGGGAAGAAACTTCTGATTTTCTTACTTCTCATCTGAAATCAAAAAACCAATTGGCTTTAGAACTTCTATTCAGGCCAGTTAATGGCATCAACTCATATTCCAGCCATCAGAAAAAGAAACCGGAAGTACTCTCATAACTTTTACAAGGCTAACTCACTGCTGCATCTAGTCATTTCTACTTTTGTACAACTTTCAATACCCACCTCCTTTCCATTCTCTCTACCACAATATAAATCTCTCCCTAATTCCAGTCTTGTAAACGTTGGGCCCATTAACCCATCCTTCACACTACAGCCATGTAGCTTTCAGTTTAAGTTAGGAAGACCAATGATGTCTTCACAATCTGACAGATCTAGAGTTGAAGATCAGCTTGCCCTTGATTAGCTAGATATCTTTCAACAAGTTATTTTATATTTCTGGGTCTTAATTCTCATGAGTATTAAAGGGAGAAAATTCCACTAGATGGGTTTTTGTAAAGAAAGAATGTATATATAAGTTGTCAACAAAGTTTGGCACATAACAGACATATTTAAATAATAATAATTAGAAAGAAGGTCACAGAATGCCTATTACTTTAAAATTTTAATATCTCCTTACTACCTACAGAAACAAGACAAAGCTCCTTGGCATGATATTTGAAATCCTCCATGACAGAGCTGCAAACTGTTTTTCCAATCTTATATATTATGTCATCCAGCCACAGTGGGCTATTCACCATTCTTCCAACATTAACAAGTACATTTCTTTTTCATGCCTTTTGTAACAGTGGTCTCTCAGGTTCAAATCATCATTCCTCAATGCTGAAATTCTATGCCATCTTTCAAGGTTTAACTCACATGACATATCCTTGTTCAAGTCTTTGCTAATATCCTTAGTTGAAAGGCAGCACTCCCAACTGTCCTCTCATTAGAACTGCACTTTTGTTTGTACTACCAAAGAACTTAGTGCATTCTGCTTCTATTCTAGTCCCTTAAATAAACATCAGTATCCTCCAGACGGGGAACTTCTCTAACACAGGGACCTTCAAGACCATCTCTATATGTCCCACTGTTCAGAGTCTACTGTACCACTGACACCTACAATTGGTGGGAAAAGGATTTGTTTTTCCTTCTCTCTTTTTTAAAACGTTTAAATAAATGTATTATGGTTCCAAAGGGATTCTGGGGATGAATCACTTGCCAAAAACATGTTACCTACTTCCCACTTCTTATCAGCTCTTATTTAATTGTATTAATATCTTCACTCTTCATCACTATGACATCAAACCTTTAACATGCTAAAACTAAGTTATGACTTCCTCAAATCACACCTTAGACAAGCTATCTTTCTTATCATCTCCAATGTCTACCTAATAGCTTTTCACTTCTATTAATCCCACTTTTCTTAACTTTGAATCATCACAAATTGTATTTCATATTTCACTCCAAAAAGAGTAGTTTCATTTCACATTTTGAAAGTCTTAAATATCTCTAATGTATTAACTATAACAAAAAATATTATAATAAATCTTTAAAATCTCCTATCAGTGTCACCTCAGATTATAAACTTCCTAAAGTGCGGGAGCTCTGCTTATTTCCCTTGGCTTTATACTGTCTAGGACCTTCATATATTATTTACTACAACTTAATAAATATTGTCAACTGATGGCAAAATTGGCCAAAGCTCAGATTTTTACTTTGCCTATCCTTCAGAATAACAATGGTCAACGTAATAGTTTTGAAAGCGAAGATCAAGGGCAAATGTTTGTTTGAGCTGGACTTGACAAACCACTGCCCTTTGGCCAACTCCAGCCTGGTTTTATAATAAAGTTTTACTGCCCCACCATCAGGCTGCCTTACTTATTCCCTTTACACACGGCCGATGGCTGCTTCGTCCAACTGCAGAACTGAGTAGTTGTGACAAAGAATATACACAGCCTATAAAATTTAAAATATTTACTATCTGGTCCCTTATAGAGTAGATTGCCAATTCCTAGTTTAGGCAATAAAACCATTATACTAAAATAAGTGATATTTTCACCTTTAAAGTGGCTTGAGCACCTGGACTATCATCTTGACTACAAAGTACCAGAAGAGATTCCAGGCCAAAGACAGCATCCTGTTCCAGTGCCAAAAGGTCTAGAGGAAAAACACGAAAGTTTTACAGTGGTCAAGTAGAGAAGATTAAATACACACACCTACACATAGAAGGAAAAACATTAAGGAGCCAAAGATATAAGAAACACTGTCATGTTTAAAGCTAACCTTCTTGAAAAAGTACATGTGCCATTACTCCTGAAGTGTAAAGGCTATCTTCAGACTTCCGGTTTTATCACTACTTTACTGATGATTCTAAAAATATATACATTACATTAAACTAAAAGGCTTCTGCATGCAAGGGAAACCACCAACAAAATGAAAACGGGAGAAAATATGTGCAAATCATGTATCTGGTAAGGGGTTAATACCCAAAATATATAAAGAACTCATATGATCCAATAGCAAAAAACCAAACCATCCACTTAAAAAAAACTGGGCAGAGGACCTGAAGAGACATTTTTTGGAAGATCTCCAGATGGCCAACAGGCACATGAAAAGATGCTCAATATCACCAATCATCAGGGAAATGCAAATCAAAATGACCATGAGATATCACTTCATACCTGTTAGAATGGCTATTATCAAAAAGACAAAAAGGAACAAGTCGGCAAGGATGTGGAAAAAAGGGAATCCTATGCACTGATGGCGGGGATGCAAACTGAGGCAGCTGCTATGGACAACAGTGTAGAGGTTCCCCAGAAAACTAAAAATAGAAGTACCATATGGCCCAGCAATCCCACTTCTAGGTATTCATCCAAAGAAAACGAAAATGCTAACTCAAAAAGACATATGCACCCCCATGTTCACTGCAGCATTATTTACAAAAGCCAGGATATGGAAACAACCTAGAAGTCCATCAGTGGGTGGATAGATAAAGAAAATGTGTACTGATACACAGTGGATTATCATTCAGCCATAAAAAGAAGGTAAACCTGCCATTTGAGACAACATGGATCGATCTTGAAGGCATTATGTTAAGTGAAGTAAGTCAGAAAAAGACAAATACTGTATGAGTTCACTTGCATGTGGAATCTAAAACAAACAAATAAAAACTGAGCTCATAAGTACAGAGAATGGATTGGTGATTGCTAGAGGCAGGTGGTGGGCAAACTGGGAGAAGGGGGTTGAAAGCTGCAAACTTCTAGTTACATGGCAAGTACAGTTAATAATACTGTACGTCACATCTGAAAGCTAAGAAAGTAGATCATTACAAGAAAGAAATTTTATAATTATGTATGGTGACTGATGTTAACTAGACGGTGGTGACCATTTCACAATATATATAACTATCAAATCATTATGTTGTACACCTAAACCATGTTAAATCAAGAGCTAAAGCCGCAAAGGTATAAACAAAACGTAACTGAAAGCAGTGGCACTAGCTTAGCTGAGGAAAATACTAGGTATAGCAAACCATGTATTACCTTCCTAACCAGACATAAATCTTCCTAACTAGATATAAATTTTTAATCTTCCTAACTAGACATAAATTATGCTTGTCCATTTTCACCTACATTGTAACTTTCTAATGAAAACGGAAACCCTTTTTAGGAAGTAAGGAAAACCCTGCATAACCTTATTAATGTTTTAAGTCAGACCACAAAGAACAAAACCCCTTAAGGTGTCTCTATGTAATAGCAGTACTATAGCAACTTTCTACTACCTTAGGGCTAAAATTTCTACTACCTTAGGGCTAAAATTTCTCTAGAAGTTCTAGAAAATTCTGACTGTATTAGTTAACCATATTATGGTTAATATATATGACTTTTGAGAACACACAGTTTTCTGTGTTACATGGTGTTAGAAAATACTCATTACTACATCAACAATAAAACAGGTTTAATTATTCAAGTAAGAGTCAGCATTTAAAAACAATTTCAAAGAAATGTCACCTGAGTTAGTGAAGGTCAGTGTTAAGTCTAGTGAAGGTCAGAGTGCTAGAAAAAAAAACGATACTAGGAATGAGCAGGACTGGTGTCTAGTGGGAATAAGATCCTCACTTACGATCTTTAATGAACATCAAAATAAGCACAAGAAACATCCAAAATGCATTTGTTTTTGAACACCAGCTTGAACTGATTCAAGCCTTTAGGTCAAAAATATTAGGAATACAATAAAATTATAAGCATTACTTTCTATTCACATCCTAAATTATGCAAATCAGCCTAATACCTTAAATACCTAGAGGCAAATTCTAGGCAAACTGAATTCATATTACTCTGTTAATTCATTTGCCCCTAAGTGAAACTATTTGTAACTGAAACCCCTTGATAACTTAAGGGTTTTTTTTCTTCAATTTTCCAGGTTTTTGTACATGTGAACCAACTGTCATACCACAGGACCCTCATAAGTAGTTTCTATCCACAGCACCATACACGCAAAGTGAAGCACTGGGAGGAAATGGGCAATGCTCCACGAAACCTTTCAATTTCACAATCCCATTCCCAAGGTCCTCATGTAGATATTTTTATTTTTCATAGGATTAAGTAGTTTTGAGAAAACCTGCTCTAAGGCGACTTTAGGAGGCAATCAGTACATAAGAGCATATGTGCTAGAAAGAAGGGATTAAACACACACACACACACACACACACACTCTTCATTCCAAAAGTTTATACATAATATCAGTCCTAATCAAACTTACCTTTTTCTTGACAAGAGACTGTTATATTAGTTAGGACTCTTACTCCATGAGCTGCAATGCCCCTGTTATTATGGTAACAGCACTCTTGGGCTAATCTGACCAAGTCAGAGGATCTGGGGGAAGAACCCACATTCCCTAAACAAGAAGGAAAAAGTAGCACAAACTTAATTGACTTATAAAGTTCAAAAGCAGTTCAACATATAGGTTCATTATTCTTATTTTCTTAGGTATCTGTAATACCGAACATCTTATATGCTTAAGAGCCAATTGTTAGTGATAATTTAGACAGTAACTTTAAGTTTGTTTTACCAACTGCTTATGTTGGAAAAAATCTAATCAATGAAAACATACTTTTGTCTATGGAAATAATCTAATTTTGGAAAATCCTTGACTTTTATTTCTTGTGAACATTACCTAGTTTGGTTATTAAAGCCTTTTGCTTAATCCCACATACAAACTGCAATTTAATAAAATTTAAAATTCAACAAAAGGATGGAGCTCGAGAAGTGCTTAAATATTATAGCCTGACAAAGACTTACAAATGACTCTGGAATTAAAAAATAAAGAAAAAGAAAGTCATTCTGCTTCTAGGCCCATTTAGTATAAAAATGAACACTGGGTCAGAACCTTTGGTTTAGGCCTATACTAAGGCACGTCATTAAGTATGTGGACTTTTGAAACTTTGTAAGCCTCAAATTTAATACTTATAAACTCCTTCCTATGTGCCTTGCTTGAAAGGCTACTTGTACAGAAGCAATGAGAACTTCAATGGGAAGACACTTATAAATTTTAAGATACAATTGATACTCTTGCAGCTCTTTTAAAGAGGGACGTCAGTCAAAGATAGTAACTGTAAGCTGAGAAAATGAAACTGGGTGATTTATGCAGGAAAAGAATTTCTCGAAAGTACAATGGGTATATGATAGATGGCTGATAAAAAGGGCTGTGATAATATATCCCGTGTCTTGTAGCCATGCCGCTTTGCAATGCAATTTTCTAATTCCTTGCATCAAGAGGTGTTTATTTCCCCACTTATCTGGGCTTGGTCATGTCACTTGCTCTGGCTATTGAGACATTGAAAAACGTGCAGGCAAAAGAGTAAGAAGTGCTTACGTGCTGGTGGCTTGCCTTCTGGATGCTGCTAGAACCCTGAGACCACGCTGTAAATGAGGCTAAGCTAGCCTGCTGAGTCACGAGGAGGAGAAGCAAGCTGCTCTGCTCAAAGCCTTTTAACATCCAGCTGGTGAGTGAAACCCCCTTAGACCATCCGGAATGGTCAAGGTTCCAGATGACTGCAGTCTTATGAGTAAAAGCCCACATGAGATCAGGAAAAGCACCCAGTTGAAGTCAGTTAAAACTGCTGATATGCAGAATCAGAGTAAATATAATGGTGATGGTTTTGTTTTTGTTTTCTTTTAATGGTGATGGTTTTAAGGCACTAGTTTGTTTTGGTTTTTTAAAATATTTTATTTATTTGTCAGAGAGAGAGAGCGCGCACGTGTACAAGCTGGGGAGAGGCAGAAAGAGAGGGAGCAGTAGGCTCCCTGCTGAGCAAGGAGTCCGATGTGGGACTCGATCCCAGAACCCTGGGACCATGACCTGAGCTAAAGCCAGATGCTAAACAGACTGAGCCACCTATGTGTCCCTTAAGCCACTAAGTTTTGAGGTGACTTATTGTGAAATAGTAGGTAACTGACCCAGAAATACCTCACAGAATTACTGGAAAGGCTAGAAAACAAAGTTCAAAAAATGGAGAGGGAAAAGGCCAGGCTCGTGACCAACCAAGATCACAGCCCAAACCACACACAGAATTAGTTCAGGGAAGGCGTTACCACCAACTGTCCTGATTCTTCCATGTCAGGGCAGTGTAAACTGCTGCCAGAGGTTCCGTGACAGAGCAAATGCCCACTGCTACGGGAGACCCCGGACACGGTGCAGCCACAATCACTGCTCTAGCACTAGAAAGGTTTCTCCCACTTCTCTACTTCTTCATGTTACTGGCTCCCAATTCAGCCTGTAGTAGAACATGGCAGCTGAGTCCAGGCCACGTGTGGGCACCCTAGCTGACAGGGAGACCTGGCAAACAGAGTACCAGGTATTTTCATCTTCCTATCAAGCCTTATATACATGGCAAGGAATACCCTTTACCCAGCAAGCTCACAGGCTGTGAAGCCATAAAAAGGACAAAGGGACACTGCAGTCCTTTAACTACTTCATTTCAAATTAATGGACTAAAACAGGAAGCAATACAGATCCCACAAAATCCGCATTAAAACAAAACAGAACATTTTAGCTGTATCTGTTAGGTAAGCAAGCTACTTGTTGGGCATTAATAAAGGTATTTAAAAAAAGAAAAAAGATTTTATTTATTGATTTGACACAGAGACAGCGAGAGAAGGAATACAAGCAGGGGGAATGGGAGAGGGAGAAGCAGGCTTCTGGCTGAGCAGGACCCTGGATCATGACCTGAGCTGGAGGCAGATGCTTAACAACTAAGCCACACAGGTGCCCCAGGGCATCAATAAAGGCATTTCGAGGTTAAACCATCTGCAACAGGCAACTAGGAAAGCATTACTGAACTGGAAAGTTTTATTTTAATCATTTTCCAGAAGGATAACATATACCTAAAAGAAGGCATATGACATTTGTTTTTAAAATTCCCCACCATCTGGCCTTTGAAATGTACTTAAATCCAAAGGTCACTTTGACTCTGAGATACACAAAAGCAAATGAGCTTCGTTAAGTATTCTCGAAAATACTCTCTCATATACATATAATTCAAATCAGGGCAAGTCTAAAAAAAACCACATTTGTGTTTTGAATTGAATTATGATCTAGGATGCAAAATGTTATGACCACAGGCATTAGTGAAGAAATCATTTTCAGATAAGTCACTGGCATTTAACAAGAGTACAAGACAAAAACTGTTCTGGATTCTAAGGCTTTACAGAAGAAACAACTTTAACCATCGATATGAGAAAAGGGACTAGCACATTATCCATATGTCCTCTCCTTTCTTCTCCTTACCTGAAGCTATGCTGAAGTAATGTTTGATGGCAATGGTCCCTGAAAGCGTGGAAAGGACAGACAGCATCCCGAGTTTCAGGCTGTCATAAGGAGTCTGGAGGGCACATTCACAGAGTGCCTGGAACACAGAAGGAAAGGAAACACAGAAGTTGAAATACCTTAAAACTGTCCACCTGTTTTAAGTGTTCTAGCTTTTAGAAAAATTCCATCTTTTTGCCTATGATAAAAAACTTCAGTAAAACTGCCACAGCTAAGAAGAGTATCAGGAGACATGTTAGCTAAATATAATGCAGTTTCCTATATGGGATCATGGAATTGAAAAAGGATCTTAAGAAAAAACTAAAGCAACAAATGAAACAAAGAATGAGCTTTGGTTAATAATAATGATGCACCAACACTAGTTTACTAATTTTAACAAATGTGCTGCCTTAATGTCAAAGACCAACGACAGGGGAAATTGGGTGTGGGGTGTGCGCCAACCCTCTATACCATCTTTTCCAATTTTCTGTAAATCTACACCTGTTCTGAAGAATGAAGTCTATTAAAAAAAAAACAAAACACAACAGGTCATCATGACTGATTTTTTTTTTTTAATTTTATTTATTTATTTGACAGAGAGAAACATAGCTAGAGAAGGAACACAAGCAGGGGGAGTGAGAGAGGGAGAAACAGGCTTCTCACCAAGCAGGGAGCCCGATGTAGGACTCGATCCCGGGACTCCAGGATCATGACCTGAGCCGAAGGCAGTCGCTTAATCAACGGAGCCACACAGGTGCACGTGATTTTTTTAAAATGCTCTTTGTTTCTTTTGTTTTGTTTTGTTTTGTTTTTTTAATTTCTAGAGAGAGAGTGAGAGAGAGTAAGAATACAAGCAGGGGGAGCAGCAGGCAGAGGGAGAAGCAGGCTCCCCACTGAGCAGGGAGTCCAATGCAGGACTTGATCCCAGGATGCCGGTATCATGATCTGAGCTGAAGGCAGATGCCTAACCGACTGAGCCATCTGCCTAGGCATCTCTCATGACTGATTTTTTTATTAAGCCTACTGGAAATTATGTACTATTCAGTCCATACAAGCAGAACTCCACTATACTTTGCTTCATGTAGAGATATGAATATTAGTTCATATATGTATTTTTTTTTTAAAATAAGAGCATGGCAATCTATCTTGTAATAAGTTAATGCACTGTCTATCCTCCTCCATTTTGGATCATTCACTCTACCTCTGACTAATGTAGTCTGAAGAATTACCAGAAACAAATTGCAAGAACATGTTCATGATTCTTTCAGTAGCATCAACTATGGGTATGGGCTCGTACTACAGAGACTCTTGCCTCATCCTGCATATCTTCTCTTAGGACATGTCACATAAATGGTCAAGTAACTGCCCACTAAATTAAACTAATTCCCATTCTCCCATGAAGACGAAGGTTCAGAAAATAGCAAAACTTAAAGACTAGGGGAAAAATCAAAAATAAAATTTCAGAAAGAGTTAAACAATAGATTTATTATGTCCCAGATAAAAATGTCAACAAAATCTTGGGAGTAGAAACATACTGTTTCTGAAGATCATACGGAAAAATCAAAAGCAAAATATATCCAGAAAAACTCTGATGAAGTATAAGGAGGGACAAAACAAACCCTACCAAATATAAAACCTATAATAAACCCATTATACAAAGAAGTTTTTCCTACTCGTGAACAAAGAAATCAATGAGAGAAAACGTCCCAGAAATGGATTCAAATACACAGAATTTAATATATGCTAACAGCATTTCAAATCAGAGTAACTTTTCAAAAAAAAACCTGAAGCACAACTGGCCAGTCACCTGGGTAAAATAAAACTAGACCTTTTTTTCTTTCTTATGGCAAATAAAAACCAAAACTGTAAAAAGTACTAACAGTTAACACGGGAAAAGAAAAAGTAAAAAGATGGGGCGCCTGGGTGGCTCAGTTGGTTGGGCAACTGCCTTCAGCTTCAGTGGAGACCCGGAAATCGAACCCCGCGTCGGGCTCCCTGCTCAGTGGGAAGCCTGCTTCTCCCTCTCTCACTCCCCCTGCTTGTGTTCCCTCTCTGCCTGTGTTTCTCTCTGTCAAGTAAATAAATAAAATCTTAAAAAAAAAAAAAAAGAAAAAGTAAAAAGATAATTGACAAATCTGGGAAAAATGTACATATCGTGTAAAGTCAATAAAGGCCCAGTTACCTTAATATAGAAAAAGTTCTTACTAATAAATAAGCAAACAACCCAACAGAAAAATAAGTTCACAGATAAGATTTATACAAATGCCTTTTAAAAATAAAATGTTAAATCTCACTCAAAATTTGAAAACTTTAAAATAATAATTTTTTTCACCAGACTGAACAAGATTAAAGTTTAATAAGACATACTACTGAAAACAGTGTGGGGCAACAGTTGCTCTCACACTGCCAACAGAAAGGTAAAATGGCATACACCTGCTTAGTGGATAATTGGTATTAAATATAAAAACTTTAATTATATGTATCATTGGACCCAAGAGCTCCTCTTTTAGAAATGTACACTCACAATAATGATTTTTTTTTTTTAAATAAACTACTCAATGTAGCAATGTAAATAGTAACAGTCGAAGTACTGGAAACAACTCTAACGTCCATAATGGGACTAGAAATACAAAGGGAGTACCACACAGTTGGTGAAAGAATGAAGCAGATCCAAATGAAGCAGAACGAGATGTTCCCCCAAGATGTATAGTTAAGTGAGAAATGGTTCAGAACATGCATATACTGTATTTTCATTTTCATTCAGAAAAAAGATGGGACACACACGTGCTTGTGTATGATGACAAAATTCAGAGGGATACATAAGGAACTAGTCACACTGACTACCTCTGCAGGGGAGAGCTGAGGGAAGAGATGACTTATAAGACAGACTTGTTTTCACTCATGAACCTTCAACTCTGAATCACGTGTGTATGTACTTTTTCAACTGAAAGAAAAACCTAGTTAATAACAAAAACAGCAGAGCAAATAATCATGGCAGGAATGGAAATGGACTTGAAAGACAAAGTAGGTTTCTGATACTGGAAGGGAAGACAGTGATGGAGAGGAAGCGAACAAGAAATGTGGTGGTTAGGCCAGAATATGGAGTATTTATTTGTGGCCTAATGGGAGATATGTCCAAAAGGGATGAAGGCTAAGAGAAACACTGAATAGGGAAGATTAGACCAGATTAACAGTTGCCCTAAAAGTTAGGCAGAGTAATTTAAGCTTAATGGGAAAGGAAAAAGGAAGCCACTAAGAGGAATAATACTATTGAAAGTATTAGGGAAGATTATTCTGGCAATGATAAACAAGTCAGGGCCAAGGAGCCAACCTACAGCCTAGGGTAGTAATCCAGGTAGGTGGTGATAGACAGTGGCCTGAACTACAGATTAAGGATTGGAATGGAGAGTAGAGGATGAATATGAGAGGTGTTTTGAAACTAACGACATACGAGGGAATCAACAAGAAGGACTCAGTAATAATTACAAAATTTCAAACCTGATGACCAGAGAATGTTGATTCCATTTATGAAGACAGAGAGTTATGGGGATAAGCTAATTTCAAAGGAAGGGTAGAAAGAGGAAAAGATATGAAATCCAAGAAGAAATATCTACCAGGCATTTGGACTCCGACATGTAACAGATTTTTAACTGGAGATTTGCATCAGAATTCTGGCTTGGCCACTTACCGTCTCTGTGATCTGAGCCAATTACTGAAATCTCTGAGTCTCAACTTCTTTGTTGGTAAAATGGAGGTAAAGATTTATTCAGAATTGTTTTTTTTTTCCTTTTCTTTCTTTTCTTTTTCTTTTTTTTTTTTAAGATTTTTATGTATTTGACAGAGGGAGAGATCACAAGTAGGCAGAGAGGCAGGCAGAGAGAGAGACAGAAGCAGGCTCCCGGCTGAGCAGAGCCCAATGTGGGCCTGGAACCCAGGACCCTGAGATCATACCTGAGCTGAAGGCAGAGGCTTTAACCCACTGAGCCACCCAGAGGTTTTAACCCACTGAGCAGAGGCTTTAACCAACTGAGCCACCCGCCCCTTTCTTTTTTTTTTTTTTAAACGGTTTATTTGAGAGAGAATGTGTGTGAGTGGGGGGAGGGGCAGAGGAAAGAGAATCTTAAGCAGACTCCCCGCTGAGTGCGGAGACTGACAGGGTTCAAGTGCATAACCCAGGAGATCATGACCTGAGTGGAAATCACAAGCTGGACACTTAACCAAGTCATCCAGATGCCCTGCAAAATTGTTATTTTCATTTAAAGCATCTCTGGAAAAACATGTAAGAAATTAGACATTGGTTTCACTGGGCAAAGAGTGGATGGCAGAAGAGTAAGTGGGAAATACTTGATGATATATATCCTTTTGCAGCTTTTGAATTCTGACACATGAACATACTGGCACAAAAATAATTTTAAAATAAAATATAAGTGGAAAACTCCTGAGAGTCAAAGAGCTTTGTAAGCCCTACAAACTACGCTGAAGCTCAGAAGCTCGGGGAGAAGGACTAGATTGCTGGAGAATGCACACACTGATGTGAGGGGACGCCCTCAGAATGGCAGAGCATAGTGAAGAACCCACACAGAATACAGTTCTGACAACTTAGCAAGGACAGTTCAGTGCAAAGAAACCAAGAGAATGGTAAGGCTCATAGCGCCAAATGCACTAAAAGGAGAGACGGAAAGGCAGACAAGCCTCTGGATTTAGCATTAAGAACACTGGTGACATTTGAAGTGCCTAAGCAAAAGTGATAGGGACACAGATCTAAATGCCAGTGTATTAAAGAGTGAAGGACAAAGAAATAAATATAGACGAAGATGCTATTTTTGAAGTGCAAAAGAAAGCAGCTTTTAAAAAAGTGATTGTGTTTAATACCATAGGCTTTTCTGTTTATTCAAATACTTAAGCCATTTCCATGTACTGATGCCTTACTGCTGAAACTGTCCTGCCTTATGCTGTTAATTAGCTTATATTTAGGAATAAAATCCTCAGCCAAATAGCCCCAGAAGTTAAGGACAATGTCTTGTACTTATATATATCCAAAATTATGTCATGGAGTGTTCTGTGTATTAAGAGATATTAAACCTTTTGGGATAATAGAGAAGGCATATGTGAGACATTTATGATAACAGTATTAATAATTTTTAAAAAGCAAAAATAATTTTACCATTTAAAAAATTGAGAGAAAGAAAAATTTTTGGTAAAATTATTTACCATGTTTTCTCTAGTTTCTGTCACTTAGCACAGTGTTGGGTAGCTAAAATGCTCTCAGTAAATACATACTGATTTCAAGGTTCATTAATTCAAATCAGTTAGCTTAAGAGAGCGTATCACAAAGTTGCCCAGAGATGGCATGTCAATCCTGTTTCAATGAAGAAATATGACTCATTGTTGTTCCAAAGACATGACCTATTACAAAACTATCTTACCAGGTCCATTTTTTATATTGACAAAAAGGAAAAATCTAACTCTTCAAACACAGCCCCCTTTCTCACTCACTACCACAGTCTTCTTCACTTACTGTTTGGTCTGAATTTCTCTAGGCTGGCTTACCTCACAGCTCAACTGAACCTCTGTCCTGAATTACTGTTTTCTGGGTCAGTTCCTAAATAGGGGCTTCTCCTCTACCCTAGAATGGGACTGGCCACCAGGGATGCGTTCCAGAAAAGCATAGCAAAAAAGCTTATAATCTTTAAGGTACAGAAAAATGTTATGTTTAAAAGTACTCTGTCAGCGACATAACACCTCTAAATTTTCTGTTCCATTGCACTAACCCACAAAGAAAAAGATGATTAAAAGAACTAATTCTTAGCCTTAACTTGTCATCCCTCCTAGTATTAGGTAAGTACAAAACAGAACTCTCCAGAAATATAAAGCTAAAAATAATGTCTTTGAAAATACCTAGAACAGATAATCTTTCACTTTGTAGCAGACAGGTTGTATAAATCAACTTCTTCAGATAAGACTGTAACATCGGAATAGTGTAAACTATTGATACAAATTAACAACAACTGAAATGGATATTTATGTTAGGCTTAAAAAAATCCAAACAAACTATAAATACATGAGAAAATATTTTTCTTCCTATGAAGTTACTCTGTTTTTGACTACTTTAATAATAATATACTATATTAGGGCTTCATTTTGGGTTTTTAACATTCAGAATCAAAGTATTTCCTTTAAACTCAGGATATATGATTCCACATGGAAATTATGCCTATTAATACACCAGTAAAAGTAGCAATGAAAAAGACACAATTGCTCTTGAAATACTGAAACTCAAAATCAATCAGTAGTGGATAAGACTGGATGAGGGGAGGGGAGAGAAGGGAAGGGGTGGCAGGTAGGGAAGGGAAGGGAGGGAGCAAGGGAGAAACTTTAGAAGAAAAATAATTACTCTTGGTAACGGGAGTTAAATTCAAATTTGAAATCAACAAATTATTATCCTGTTAAGGTTTTATCATTAACACTGTTTTCCTCTGCTCTATTTTAATATTTTCAAAAATCTATCTAGGCTGTGAAGTAATGATTATCTGACCACATCTGTTTAAATAAAATCAATATGCTCGGGTTACAGGTACACAAAAAAATTCATGGTGAGAGAGACAAGTAGTAAAAAAATATTTTTTTTCAATTAGAATTAACCAAAGAAAAAAGTTATGGGAAAGATAAATCAGAATAAAAAACTCAAGAGAAGACGTGGTTTAATGAAGAAATATTAGTAAGCTGTGAAATCAACAAAGAAAGCATTTAACATTAAGTCACCATTAATGTGGTTATAAAGTTCAGTGCATCTATTATGAAAAGCTTTATTACAAAAAAAGAAACTACTGCATAGCATTAAAAAAAAGACGATTCATCATTAAATTTCAGATTATTATTATTATTATTTTTTAAAGATTTTATTTATTTGACAGAGAGAAACACAGCCAGAGTGGGAACACAAGCAGGGGGAGTGAGAGAGGGAGAAGCAGGCTTCCTGCCAAGCAGGGAGCCCAATGTGGGACTCGATCCCCGGTCTCCAGGATCATGACCTGAGATAAAGGCAGTCGCTTAACCAACTGAGCCACCAAGGCGCCCCAAATTTCAGATTATTTTAATAAGATATGGGGGAAAGGAGAATGAAGGGCAGAAGAGGAGAATTCAGATCTACTAACATTTTGTGACACTTCAACACTTTTCATTCCTAATAGAAATATACAAGCTCTTAGATTAATATATATATTGAGTATAGAGAAAGGTAAAGTAAAAACAAAAGTTTAATTAGCATGTAAAACTTTTTAATTCACTAGGGAATAAAAGAATAAAAACAATCAAGGTAACAAAGGGAAGTAATGGATGAAAGGAAACAAAAAGAATGTATAAAACCAGCAAAAAAATGGAGGAAGTAAGTAAAAACCCTCAGATATATCAATAAATGCAAATAAGTTATGTTACACTATTTAAAAAGACTCAGATTAAGTCTAAGGAAGTAAATCTAACTGGATGCTATTTATAAGGATGAAACCTAAATGACAAAGAAATGTTAAGGATAATAAAATTGGCAGACCTAATAAACACATGCAAACAAAAATAAGCATGTAGCAATGTTAATGATACATAAAGAATCTGAGGCAAAAACCTTAAAATAGGAGAGGATTCCTTCATATTAGTAAGAGTTCTATTTTTACAACGAGAACATCAAAATTTTTAAATTAAAATGGCTAAATACAAGTTGGTGTGAGACATTAATAAACATCAAAACCTCATATACCAAGAATAGAAAAAACTAATTTAAGATGGTGTATGTGAGTACTATCATCAATAAAAAAGATGCAATAAAATTTCATACTGAAATAATATTAGTAATATACAATATTAATATAATACATACACATAATATTTAACATTACATAGTATGTGTTTATCTACATATTATATTACATATAACATACCTGATATAGTTATATAGAAAATATACCCTCTTTCAAATCCTTTGAACTACAGCTGACCTTTGAACTATAGTTGATCTTTGAATTACACAAGGGTTGTTGGGGTGCTGACTCCCTGCACAGCCAAAAATCTGTATATAACCTTAGACTCCCCCAAAACTTAATTACTAATAAGTCTACTACTAACTGGAAGCCTGATACATTAAACATAAACAGTTGGTTAACACAAATTTTGTAGGTTATATGTACAACATACTTACAACAAATTAAGCCAGAAAAAGGAAATTGTTACTAAGAAAATCATAAAGAAAATACATTTCCAGTATTATATTGTATTCATTAAAAAAAAAATCCATGTAGAAGTGGACCCATAAATTTCAAACACATGTTGTTCAAAGGTCAACTGTATTTTTAAGAAGTGATCCTTACTAGGCCACAAAGAAACTTTTAAATTAGAAATTAATGACAAAACCTTGGCAACAACAAAAATTCCTTGAATATAAAAAACTAATCACTTCAAAAATAGAAATTTCTGTTACAAGATACATAAGTATTAGGGATAATGTACAACATGGTGACTATAGTTAACACTACGGTGTGATGTATGGGAAAATTAAGAGAATAAATCGTAAGAGTTTTCATCATAAGAAAATTGTTTTTCTTTTTATTGTATCTATATGAGATGATAGATGCTAACTAAGTTTATTGCAGTAGTCATTTCACAAAAAATGTAAATCAAACCATTTTGCTGCATTCCTTAAACTTCTACACAGATATGTGTCATGTCATTATATCTCAATAAAACTAGAAAAAGTATATGAATAAAGGAGAAAAAATTTACTATCTGGGCCAAAGAAGAAATCAAAACCGTTCTCCTGGAAATTTAAAAAACAATCATTTATAATGCTGCTAAAAACCATGAAATAGAGATAAATCTAACAGAATGTGCACAAGAGTTGTATGCTGAACACTAAAAACTGCTGATGAGAAGCTGAGAAAGATCTAAATAAATGGAAAGATATACGATGTTCATTGATCAGAAAACTCAATACTATTAGGAAGTCAATTCTTTCCAAATTGATCTACAGATACAAATATCAATCAAAATCCCAGCAAACGTTTTTGTGGAAGCTGACAAAACTAATTCTAAACTTTGTATGAAAAGGCAAAAGACCTAAAACATCCAAAATAATTTTGATAAATACAAGGTAGAGGACTCACACCATCTGATTCCAAGACTTACTATAAAGCTACAGTGATCAAGATAGTGTGCTACTGGCGCACCTGGCTGGCTCAGTCCAAGGAGCGTGCAACTCTTGATCCCATGGTCATGAGTTAGAGCCCCACGCTGCAAGTAGAGATTACTTTAAAAAAAAAAAAAAAGTGTGCTATTCACTTAAGGATAGACACAGATCAAAGAAACGACAGAACTCAGAAATAGACTTACATAGACACAGCCAAATGATTTTCAATAAAGGTGCTATGGTAATTCAATGAAGAAAGGACAGTCTTTTCAACAAACGGTGCTGGAACAACTGGCTATCTAAATATACCTCAATCCCTACCTTGTACTATATACAACAATTAACTCAAAATGGATCACAGAGTTAAATATAAAATCACAACTACAAAACTACCAGAGCAAAACACATGGCAAAATCTTGTGACCTTGTGTTTGGCAAGGATTTCCTAGATAAAACACCCAAAAAGAGAGAAAAAAAACCCAAAACACTAAATCTCATCGAAGTAAAAGAAATTCACTCTCCAGAAGATATCGTAGAGTAAGGCACATTCTAGTAGGATATTCTTGCAAAATACACCGCTGATAAAGTATTTGTATCCAGAATATATAAAGATCTCAATAAAAAGACAACCAAGAAAAAAAACATGCCTAAGAGATTAGAATAAGCACTTCACCAGAGATACAGATGACAAGGCTGTGAGATATTCAGTACCATCAGTCATTAGGGAAATGCAAATTAAAACCATGATGAGATATCATGATACACCTATTAAAATGGTTAAAATTACAGTCATATAATAGAAAGTGCTAGCAAGGTCAGAGAACTAGAACCCTTATACAATGCTGGTGAGTATGTAAAATGGTACAGTCATTAGGGAAAACAATTTGGCAGTTTTTTACAAAGTTAATAATACATTTACCATACAACACAGCAATGCAACTCCTAGGTATTAACCCAAGAAATGTCTCCAAAAGACCTGCACAAAAATAGTTTGATTTATAATATCAAAAACTGGAAACAATCCAAGTGTCCATCAACTTGTGAATGAATAAACGAACTGTGGCATGTCCATAAGTGGGATACTACTTAGCAATAAAAAGAAATGAATTACTGCTTAATGCAACAACATGGATGAATATCAAAGAATTATGCAAAGTAAAAGAAGTCAGACCCAAAAGGCTACATACTGTATTATTTTATTTATACTCTAGAAAGGCACTATTGCAGGGACAGAAATCAGACTGGTGGTGGTTAGGGGTTAGGGAAAGGATGGACTGCAGAGGAACCTGAAGGAATATAGGACATTTTCCTCACTTTTGGGGTGTATCTCATTTGTGATGGTAGTTACACAACAATAGACAAGTATGAGAACTCACTGACCAGTATACCTAGGAAGGTCTCTATAAATAAATTATACCACAATAAATGACTTTAAAAAAATGTATTTCAGGGCACCTGGGTGGCCTCAGTTAGTCAAGTGTCTGCCTTTGGCTCAGGTCATGATCCCAGGGTCCTGGGATGGAGACTCGCATTGGGCTCCTGGCTCAGCGGGAAGTCTGCTTCTCCCCCTCCTTCCTGCTTGTGCTCTCTTTCATTCTATCTGTCTCTCTCAAATAAATAAATAAAATATTTTTAAAAAATGAATTTCAAATTGGGGCGCCTGGGTGGCTCAGTTGGTTGAGCGACTGCCTTCGGCTCAGGTCATGATCCCGGAGACGCGGGGTCGAGTCCCACATCAGGCTCCCTGCTCGGCAGGAAGCCTGCTTCTTCCTCTCTCATTCTCTCTGCTTGTGTTCCCTCTCTGGCTGTGTTTCTCTCTGTCAAATAAATAAAATCTTTTAAAAAATATTAATTTCAAATTAAGGGCAATGAGAACACTAGAAGACATAATTTATGGAAAGTGGGCAATCTACACTAAGGGGAAAATTAATAGCCCTAAGTGCTTTTGTTATTAAACAAGAATAAAAGTAAGTGTTCAAAGCATTTAAAAAAGGTAAGAAAGTCATGCTTCTACAAAGTCTAATTAAGAAAAGGGGCGGCGCCTGGGTGGCTCAGTTGGTTAAGCAGCTGCTTCGGCTCAGGTCATGATCCCGGAGACCCGGGATCGAGTCCCACATCGGGCTCCCTGCTTGGCCGGAAGCCTGCTTCTCCCTCTCTCACTCCCCCTGCTTGTGTTCCCTCTCTGGCTGTGTTTCTCTCTGTCGAATAAATAAAATCTTAAAAAAAAAAAAAAAAGAAAGAAAAGGGGGATATAAACATAAACAGTAAGAAAAAAATAAAAATAAAATTTCACATACAAATATACCAAAAATTATAAGGTTTCTCTATATTGATACTAATGAATCTGAGAAATGAATTAAATGGAAAATATTATCAAAACTGGTTCAAGGGCACCTGGTGGCTCAGTTGTTAAGCGTCTGCCTTTGGCTCAGGTCATGATCACCAGGTCCCAGGATCAAGCCTGCAATGGGCTCCCTGCTTGGTGGGAAGCCTGTTTCACCCTCTCACTTCCCCTTCTTGTGTTCCCTCTCTAACTCTGTTTCTATCAAATAAATAAAATCTTAAAAAAAAACAAAAAACTGGTTCAAGAAGAGGTAGAAAACGTTTATAGGGCAACATCCATCTAAATAATAGGAAATATTCTCAAAATACTATCCCTGGAGAAAGTTCCAGGTTTAGATGGACTTATAACACCTTTTAAGCAGTATCTTTAGGAGATAGAAAATTTCTGTGTCTAAGTTATTCACCATTCAGAACACAGAAAGAGAAAGCCCCCAATTCATTTTATTAAGAGAGCATAACCCCAACCCTACAATCTGCCAAAGTATACAAGAAGGAAAACTGTAGAATAATGTTACCTTTAATTACAACTACTCTTAAAAAAGCATTTTTATGTATATGCCAGGCACCATATGTATATATACTGCTTCACTCAAATATCTTCACTATCTGGCAGACCTCTATTTCCCCAGTCTAATGGCATTTCTATGTTTCTTTAAATTCCTCCCACGATAAAAACAAAAAGCAAACAGACAACATATACTTAAGCAGTATAATCTCAATTCTCTGATCTTTAAAGGAGAATGGCTTCATTTTTTATATATTAGCTTTTACTGAAATTCCAGTTAGTTAACATATAGTATAATATTAGTTTCAGGTGTACAATTTATTGATGCAACACTTCCATACATCACCCAGTGCTCATCAAAGCAAGTGCCTTCTTTAATCCCCATCACCTATTCAACCCATCTCAACTCACCCCTACATATCCCCACCCACCCCCACCTACTCCCTTAATAACCATCAGTTTTGTTTCGTTTTGTTTCCAAGATTTTATTATTTTTTTATGATAGAGAGAAAGGGGAGCAAGTGAGCACAGGTCACAGGGTGAATGGCAGTGGTAGAGGAGGCAGAGGAATAAGGAGAAGCAGAATCCCTGCTTATCAGCAGGGAGCCTGACTCGGGGCTCCATCCCAAGCCCTGAGATCATGACCCGTGCCAAAGGCAGATGCTTAACGGACTGAGCCACCCAGTCGCCCCCATCAGTTTGTTCTTTATAGTTAAGAGTGTTTCTTGGTTTGCCTGTCCCTTTTTCCCCCTTATGATTGTTTGTTTTGTTTCTTAAATTCCAAATGAGTGAAATCATATAATATTTGTCTTTCTCTGACTGACTTATGTTGTAAATCAGAACACCTTTAAAAACACTCTCTGATATTTCTCCTGTTGTTCTAATCACTCTTGTACTCACAATACCCCAATAAAATTGTTCTCATGCACGTCATTAATGACTTCATTTTGCTAAACGCAAAGACGAAGTATCTCACCTGCAGGATCTCACAGGATGGACTGCAGCCATCTTGCTATAAAACTATCTCGACCTAACTCCTACCACTGGCTGCTTATCAGGCTGTTTTGCTGGTTATTTCTCATTTCATCATTCCCTGAATCTTCTCATCTATTCTCTCTCCCCAGGTGACGCATCCAGTCTCAAGATTTTAAATATCACCTATAAACTGATGACTCTCATATTAACAACTTCATCTAGATCTGCGCATTAAACTCCAACTCCTTGACACCTCCACGTGGATGTCTGACACCATAAACTTTATTTGGTCAGAACTGAACTCCTGATCTTCAAGAAATATGCCTCACAGAGTTTTACCTATTCCAAGTAAATCTGTTGAAGCCAAAAACCTTGAGTCATCCTTTCTTTCTCTTATCACTATGAAAAATTTGCCAGTAAATCTGTCAGCTTTCCCTTTAAAATATATCCAGAGGGGCGCCTGGGTGGCTTAGTTGGTGAAGCGACTGCTTTTGGCTCAGGTCAAGATCTTGGAGACTGGAGATCGAGTACCACATCAGGCTTCCTGCTCAGCGGGAAGCCAGCTTCTTCCTCTTTCAGTCCCTCTGCTTGTATTCCCTCTCTAGCTGTGTTTCTCTCTGTCAAATAAATAAATAAAATCTTAAAAAAAAAAAAAAAAATATATATATATATATATCCAGAATATTACTTCTCCCTGCTATCTTCACTGCTCTGCAGGGTTCGAATAACCATAGTATTTCTAATTGGAGTATTTATATAGTCACCTCCTAAATGTTTTTCCTTGCTTCCGCCCATATGGCCCTACAATCTAGTCTCAATACAGCTAACTAAGAGTGAATCTTTTAGAACAAGTATGTTAACATCCTCTGCCTCCTCCCCCTCCCCCCGGCTCCCAACCCCTGGTAACCGCTATTTTACTCTTTGTTTTCGTAAATTCGGCCTTTTCAGATTCCACGAGTAAGTGATATCACATAGTATTTGTCCTTCTGTCTGACTTGGGTCGGAGGCATAGGACAGATGTTGTTTAAGGGTACAAACTTACGAGTAATAAGTCCTAGAGATCTAATGTATAGTATAGTGAATATGGACAACAATACTGTATGATAATCATCAAACTTGCTAAGACTCTAGAACTTAATTATTCCAACCATTAAAATTAAGTAATGATAATTACACAATGTAATGGGGTGCTAATTATCACTATGATGGCAATCATATTACAATATGCAAGTGTATCATATCAACATGCTATACACAGTGTTGTATGTCAAATATATTTCACCTAAGAAATAATAATGGCCTGTGCTAAAGTACTCACAAAGAACTCATAGGCCCTAAATGATCTGCAACCCGCTCCATCCATCCTACAGCATTTCCAACGCAGCTCTCCCTACTTAGAGTAACAGTGACCTCACACTTATGAATGCTGTCACCTCGGGACCTTTCCTGCTGTTCTCTCTTCTGGTAATGTTCTTCTTTCAGAAGCTCACAGAGTTGGTGGTCCCTCCTTTAGGTCCCTGCTCAAGTGCCAACTTCTTAGTAAGAGTGCCCCAGGCAACCTGAAGCTACATGGCAACCACCCATCTTCCATACTCACTAATCCTCTTCCTTGACTTTTTCTCCACATATCACTACCCAGCCTCTCCACTTATCAGAAGCAAATCCAACCCTTCTCTAGCAAATCCAACCCTCCACTTTCCCAAGGAAAATGAGTAGCTCAAGGTAAAGAAAGCAGCCAAGTGTATAAGGAGAAAGGGTATTACAAAATAGCCAATAGAAATCAAGAGCAGAAATAAATCTGAAAAGATTTTAGATAAGCTGAAATAATTATTGAATTAAAACAGGAAATTATTCACAACACAGCACAAAGAGATAAAAAGATGGAAATAAGAATATAGGGAACATGGGGGATTGATAGAAGGGCTAATATATATTTAAGTGGGGATCCAGGAGGAAAGGCAATATCTGAAAAAATTATGGCTGACAATTTCCCAGAACTGCTGAAAAGCACCAATATTACGATTCAAGAAAATCGACAGTCTAGACAGTTTAAATAGAAATCTATAATCAGATGGTTCACAGTGCAGAATGTCAAATTAAAGAGAAAAATTTTAAAGCAGAAAAAACATTTCCTTCGAAATAGTACAGCTATTCTCAGCAGTAATAACAGAAATCAGCAGACAGTAGAGAGCAGAATGGTAGCCTCGCTGTCCTGGGCATTCTACTCCCAGAGAAAGTGTCTTTCAAGGCTGAGGGCAAAATGAAGACATTTTAAGACAAGTAAATACTGTGACAGCTTACCACTGCAGACCCTCACTAAAGGACTTTGCAAAGGCAGAAGAAAAGTATCCCAGAGAGAAAGCCTGAGATGCACAAAGAGCAAAGAAAGTGGAAGGTCCAAACAATCAATTTATAAAACAACAAAATTGTTCAATAAGATAGAATTAAGACCCATGATAAGAATACATAAGAGTTTAGAGGGATATAAATGAGAAATGTGTTTTAAGGTCTTTGCAGCAGAACTGACAGAGGACATAATGGAAACATAAAGATGCATTAAAGAAAGATGAGAAGTAAAACAATGAATCTGTTTTTGTCTTTTTCTTTTTTTAAAGATTTTATGTATTTGAGAAAAAGACAGAGACAGCATGAAGGGGAGAAGCAGAGGGAGTAGACTCCCTGCTGAGCAGCGCGCCCGATGTGGGACTTGATCCCAGGACCCTGAAACCATGACCTGAATCAAAGGCAGACATTTAGCCAACTGAGCCATTCAGGTGCCCCTAAAACAATGATAATGTATCACATAGACACATCCAGCAGAAAACTGAAGTAGCTACATTAACATCAGACAAAAGAAAGGAGGGCAAAAGATACAGTAGAGATCTAAAGAAATGAAAAAATAGAGCATGTTCATGTATTAGAAGACTTAGACATTGTAAAAATATCAACTTGTTACAAATTGATCTTTCCATTCAATGGACTCTCAATGAAATTATCAACTTTTTTTCTGACTTATTTTTTTAAAGTGAAACTTGGATTAGCTGCTTCTGAAATTTATATAGTATGCCAATGGCCAATAAAGTGCAAGAATCCAGAATACACAAAGAATGACTACAAATCAACAGAAAAGTAAGACTTGAATAGCCATGTCACAAAAAAGGAAATCTAATCCATCAATAAACAAGTTAAAAGGATGTTCAACTTCTTTAGCAATCAAGGAAACAGAAATTAAAACTCTAACATTTTTTTTAAAGATTTTATTTATTTGACAGAGAGAGATCACAATTAGGCAGAGAGGCAGGCAGAGAAAGAGGGGGAAGCAGGCTCCCTGCTGAGCAGAGAGCCTGATGTGGGGCTCGATCCCAGGGCCCTGAGATCATGACCTGAGCGACAGCAGAAGCTTACCCTTCTGAGCCACCCAGGTGCCCCCAAAACTATAACTTCTAAACTGGTAAAAATGTAATCTAAGGATGTAGATCAATGGGCATTCTCTTTATTTGGAATGTAAATTGGTTCAATCACTTTGGAACACAGTTTGAATTACCCAGTAAAGCTGAAAATATAACTATTCTCTAAGTCAGCAATTTTACTCTAAAGTAGATAAGTGCCAGAAGATAAATTGAAGAATACTCATAGCAGGATTGTATGCAAGAGCCACATGTTGGAAATAACCCATCAAGAGCAAGTAAACTGTGGTCCATTCAACATAATAATGGAATAGGAAAAAAAACATGCGACCACATATATGAGTCTCATCAGTAGTATAATGTTAAGCAAAGAAATAAAAACAAATTTAGGGAAGCATACAGAGGTGGTAAAACAATAAAGAGTGAAAAAAATGATCACGGAAGTCAAAATAGTGGTTTTCTAAAAAAAAAAAAAAAAAGTGGTTTTCTTTGAGCTGGCTCTACAATTCTGATGAGGGAGGACCGTGCCAAGGAAGGTGGCAGGCTTCCATGAGCCTGCAGTGTTGTTTCTAGCAGGATGGTGGTTACCTTGTTCTCATTTACAATTATTTAAACTATTAAATATTCATTTTACATACTTTTATGTATGTGTGATCTATCGTACAATAAGGAGAAAAATAAGAAGGGATGATCCAGTGCCTTCACTGGGTTTGGTGCCCTCTGATGGCTGAGTACATTCTCTTCTCAGAAAGACAGTTATTATTTAGTAAAAAACGCATTAGAGGACAGAGCTCTCTTAATTAAAATCTTAATTAAGTACTCTTAGGAAGCTCTCTTAAGCATATTAAGGCTCTCTGACCCCTAATTTGTTCATCTACTAAATGCAAATACTAACAACTACACTTATCTCTTGAGATATTTGTGACTATCAATCATAATATACTGAACCATGCTTAGATAATTGCAAACAAAAAAACCAATTAACACATCAGTTAGTTTCATAATCTGAAATTCAAAGGTTTTTGTTGCACGGTAGCTATGATGACAGCAAGAGGTAATAAAATCCATGAAAATAAAGATCAATTTCTAACAATCTTCCATTTCACTTTAAAAAGCGTTTTTTGGTTTTTGTTGTTTTTTTTTTTAGAAAATGTTGCATTTGTTAACAGTAATGGATAAACAAATAGAGTTCTTTTTTGAGAAAAAGCAAATTTAGGGGCGCCTGGGTGGCTCAGTTGGTTAAGCGACTGCTTTTGGCTCAGGCCATGATCCCGGAGACCCTGGATCGAGCCCCGAGCCCCGCATCGGGCTCCCTGCTCGGCGCTTGCTCCCTCTCTCACTCCCCCTGCTTGTGTTCCCTCTCTGGCTGTGTTTCTCTCTGTCAAATAAATAAATAAAATCTTTAAAAAAAACCAAACAAATTTAAACATTAACTTAATCACAAAAAATACATAAAAGAGACCACATTAAAAGTCTAGAGATTGGGGTGCTTGGGTGGCTCAGTGGGTTAAGCCTCTGCCTTTCAGCTCAGGTCATGATCTCAGAGTCCTGGGATCGAGCCCCACATCGGCTTCTCTGCTCAGCAAGGAGTCTGCTTCCCCTTCTCTCTCTGCCTACCTCTCTGCTTACCTGTGATCTCTCTGTCAAATAAATAAACAAAATCTTAAGAAAAAAAAAAGTCTAGAGATTAAGACCTGCTCTTATATTTACAAAAGAAAACTTAAGACCATCCTTTCCTTTGAAAAGGAAAAATATACTTTGCTAAGCATGCTTCCATCACCTTCTCCCTAATAAATCATAGTCAGTGCCAATTTTTCTTCCTAAAGTGAGTAAAGGAGACAGGAATTAAATAAATTATTTCACTGGGCTTCTCAATCAGCCTTAATATGCTATGGGAAAATTCACAAGAAATTGAGAGGCAAGTCTATTTCACTAAAAGCAACTGAAATATGAAAGGATAAAAGTTTTATGTATTTACTGTGCCACTTTAAAAAACAACACCTGCCACAAATATCAACAATGCCAACATTTAAAAGATGACAAAGATGGTACAAAAATGTAAAGTGAAATGATTTTTTATATTGTATTATTTTTCTCTATAAAAGATTAATGTTCAAAGTTCTACATACCTGAATGTTTTCCTTACTCCAAGTGTGTGGTGTTTTATTGGCAAGTAATTTCAGATCTTGAATAGCAAGTCTCTTTACTGCTTTCCTAGGATCATTCTTCAAATACTGTAATAAAAGCTGAATCTATGAAAGAAACAAGCCATTCATGAACAGTACTGTCACTGACATTACCATTTGGGATATGCAGTCTAATTTAGTAAAACTTTTGGCTCTGAGACAGAACTCACTTTCAGTGCAGTTGCAGTCCTGTCACTTATTAGCTATGTGTCCATGTTTGGGCCACTTTCTCTTCATGCATTGAAAATATACTATCTCTTAATTTGTAAGGTTCTAGCGCGGGACCTGGCTTTGAATACTCAATTCTTTCTTTTCTCTCCTGCCAACCCCACACTCTGCCACATACCCTCTACCTCTACCTCATGCTCCTAAAAGGCTCCCAAGAATTAGGACTGTGAATACAAACCAGAAAAAAGCAGGCAAAAGAAAATGAAAGCTATCTTTACCAGAGAAGGCACCTTAATATCATCAAAACTTATGGGTTACTTTTTTTTTTAAGTTTATACTTAATATACAATAGTTTACTGAAGACAAGGCAGTCTAAACAAAATTGAAATTACCTGCTTAGGCGTATCAACCAAAGATGAACCTGCAAGCAGAGTAAAGGTGTGCAAAGAAACAATCACCATTTTGGTGGAGGGGTAGGACGTGACCAGCTGCTGTAACAGCTGCCGCGCGCTTGACGCCAGGATCGCGTCATGGTGCATGTGCTGGAGGATGGGAATTAACTTCAGTTTCAAGTCTACTGGTGTGGCCAAACCTGGACACAAAAGGAATAGTTAGGGACAGATTCCTGACTGTCATCCTTGGTAATATCTCACATTTAAAAGTAATTCAATTAGATCCCTGGGCAGCTCCGTTGGTTAAGCATCTGCTTTCTGCTCAGGTCATGATCCCAGGATCCGAGATCAAGCCCCACATCAGGCTCCCTGCTTGGTGGGGAGTCTGCTTCTCCCTCTCCCCTTCCTCCCTGCTCATGCTCTCTTTCAAATAAATAAATAAAATCTTAAAAAGAAAGTGATTCAATTAACAACATGGCCATTTAAAAACAAAAGTATGCTAACGTTATAATTATGCTAGAGCTAACCCAATGAAGTTCAATAGGCTTTTTTTCCCAAAAGCATTTATCTTGACTATAAAGATACATGCTGACAGGAGAAAATGCCTTTAAAAGGCACAGCAGAAAGCAAAGTCATATTTGCTGTCTATTCCTTCTCACAGCATGCTAAACAGATATGTATATACAGGTATACGTACACCTACGTACGCACATACTTGATAGCTACAATTATATTTACAATTTTAATTATTTCCTTCAACACTAAGTCAAGATCTGGATGAGGAGTAACTCCAGTGCGTTTTTGCTTCAACATTGGAGCTACACAAACAAAAACCTCTTTTCTTCTACTGCATGGCTTTGTGATGGTAGAGAACAAAAAACTATCGATCATAATTTACTGCAAATATGCCAGAAGTTAATTTATACTCTGAAGGCCACTGTTTCACCATTCTGAGGTAACTGTTCGTTTGAATATATAAGAAGGTTTCAACATCCAGGAGTGGCTTACATCAACAAACTCTCTTGCTATTTGGCCTCTATTTTTTTTTTTTAAGTACTTATTTGACAGAGAGACACAGCAAGAGTGAGAACAGAAGCAGGGGGAGAGGGAGAGGGGGCAGCAGACTTCCCTGCCAAGTAGGGAGCCCAATGTGGACTCAATTCTAGGACCCTGGGATCATGACCGGAGTCGAAGGCAAATACCTAACAACTGAGCCACCCCAAAAGCCCCTTTTTGGCTTCTAATTTAAGTCTGGCCAAAGCAGAGAGCCCCAGGACATAAGAGGTAGAAAAATGAGGTGAGAGTATTGACTCTCTGGTTTTCTCTCTGCAGTCATATATATCATGCTTAGATTATTAATATTTTGATCCTTAAGGTACCAAATGCATTTGACACTGCTGACCATTCTGTCTCTGAAACTCTCTCCCAAAGGCATACTCTTCCTAGTTTTTGTCCTTCCTCTGCCTGTTCCTTTTCAATCTCTTTGTATTTATCTCTTATCCACACTTTAATTTCTGATATTCCTTGGGTTGGGAATAAATTTTCCTCTTACCCTCAATACCTTTCCTGAATGAGATGATCTAATCCCAGGGCTTCCATTATCAGCTATATGCTAAAGACTACCTCGTCCCTCTCCACCCTGCCCTGAACTTCAGATAACATAAATCCCATTACCTCATGGTCACCTCCCACGGGATGAAGTTAGAAACACTCTGTAATCAGGGCCAAAGAGAACTTCTGATCTTCACCACAAAACTGCCACTCTAAAAATTTTTCCCGTTTTAGTATATGACAGCCTCATCACTCTAACTCTTCTGACCTTTGAGTCTTTCTTGATTCCCTTTTTTCTTTCTCACACTTCACATCCAAATTTATCAGCAAATCTTTTAGGTTCTATCTTCAAAATATAACCCAAATATGACTATGCCATTCTGCTCCCATTGCTACCATCACACTGGTCCACTTCTACCACCATCTCTGGACTGGATTATTGCAAAAGTCTCCTAAGTAGTCTCCCTACTTAGGCCCTTCCCCACGGCAGACTCCCGTCTCCTATCCTTCCTTCCTCTGCAAATCTGTTCTCCACCCAGCAGACCATGGATTCTTTGTACTTACACTTTTACTGGTTTCAAGACACTCAAGAGATTTTACTTTGCAGAAATACAAGCAAATAAAATTAAATGTAAGGATACTTTATCCCGCAAATTTCCCACCATTTCCATATCTTGGGCTCCATCCTACCTCCACTTGCCCTCATTGCCACTCCTGTGCTTTTTTTCTCCCTTTGTTTTTCAAACCTCTAATTCCTGTTCTTTTGCTTTAAATTCTTTTATAGCTAAAACTTAAGAAACAATAATGTATCTTAGGTGTACAAATCAAGAGGTTTCTACATATCAACATACTTAAATAACCATTATCCAATAGACACAATATTTAGCCCCTTAGGAGGCTCACCTCTATAGCTTCCATCCATTCCCCTTGCTATTTGCCCACTGTTTGGGGTTAGCCAGTGAAGAGCCCCAGCACGGGATGGGAGGAAGAAAGAGGAAAGAGTATTTATTCTCTGGATCCCTCTCTTTGGGGTCACATCAGGTCCTATCACATTGAAGGTCAGTTTTTCAAAGTAGCCCTCTTCACATGACTCCAGGTTTCCCGTAACCACTTCCTCTACACAGGCTTGGGTACAGGACTACATTATCCGTTACAGTTCACCTTGCTTACACCTTTTATCTGTTCCTTCCTTCAACCCTGGATTATTGTAATTTGAGCATGACATCTATTTCCTGCTGTGATCTTGCCCGACAGACCCAGTGTTCAATAAAAACTGCTCAATGAATGAGTGATGCTTCCTTTTAATGATAGCTTTCTGCAGGAGAGCCCTTTTCTTTCTCCTCCGCAGGAGAGGAGACCAGGACAAAACTCAACCACTGTATCCTGGTCTTCAAGTACTTTTAATGTGGCTCCATTTTCTCTTCTGTAAAATAGACATAACAGTATTGCTTATCCAAGTCTCCCAAGTTGCAGAAAATTACAAAGAAGGTGGTGCTCTCCAAGCTGCACAGTGCTGGAGCCCCAGGGCTCCCTTTAATAATCAGGACAGAAGTAAGTGGGGCCAATACACATGAAGTATAGTGTGGAAGATGAGAATTGAAAAGTAGGGCCTTGAAGGCTATGGTAAGGAATTTGGATCTGAGTTTGGTTGCAAGTGTAAGATACTGGAGGAACATTAACAGAGCACAGAGAGAGCCCCAGAGCTTCTAACAGTCCTCGGCTCTCCCAGATCAGAGTGCTCTTCCCTTAAATAACTGTATTTTCCACACAAATATCACTTCATTAGAGGCCTTGCTTCATCAACATATATAAAATAATAAAATGCCCCCTTCTACCTTGGGGGGGCGGGATCTGCTCTGGGGACTCTATTCTTTTACTTGCTTTTTCTCCATAGCAATTGCTACTTTTTTGTCTATTGTCATCCCCCCCCCGCCATTTCTGCCACTAGAATGTAGGTTACATGAGGGGATGGACTCTGTTTTGTTCACTACTGTATCCTAAGCATCAGAACAATTTTGGCATTTAGAAGATGTTCAATATTATTGGAACGACTTAGTGAATGAATGGTGGCAAGCACATAATATTAAGAGTTATTAATATTAATATAAATCCCAATAAGTCACTTCATAATACTGAATGAAACACACATACCTTGAATCATCTCACTGATTTTGTTACAGATTCCTACAGCAAAATCCCTTTGGAAAAAGAGAACAACAAAAACTTTAAAACCCAAAAAATTATATCTGCCTAAGTTTTCAAAGGACATAAAGAGAACACAATCAACAGAGGATAAACATAATACTTCAAATCGTAACTCATATTCCAAACGTCAGGTACTGGGGGTGGGGTAAGAAATGCAACTGAAACCAAAACTCCCACCAGCAAATGGGCTTATGCCAACACGTTTCCAAGCAGTATTCAAAGCAAGATGCTCTGATTTATGGGTGCTGTCACAGTTTGCATCACTGAGTGCCACTGTCTAAAAGATTCAAGGTCATTATCTTAGTTTATGACATTTTAGGATATATTCTTAATTAAGAGAAGCTTTTAACACTATAAGCTGATTACATAAGCAATAAAATATATTTCAAATATTCTAAATTTTAGAATAATAGACTAAGTAAGAAGTAGAAAAGCCAAGTAGGAAATACGGGCAGAATCTTACCAAAAGCCCAACTATTTAACATTGGCCATTTTTTTTTTATATTATGTATGTGTAAAGTGTTTTCCAAGGTGTTGCTTTTGATTCTGTCCCAATAAAAACAATACTGAATGCTGCAAAAGTTATTAATAACATGAATATTTGGGATAAAACATCACAGTATATGTAAGGAAATATAATATAGACAATATCATCAAGCATGGCTATCATAGTGGCCATGATAAATGATAGATAAGATGTATGAAATACTTCCCCTCAGTAGTTCAATGGATGTCTACATAAAATATTTCCTGCCATTAAGATACTATTTGCCATTTTCAATTCCATTCTCTCATAAGTGAATAATTCAGTTTTCCAGAGGCTGTATGATGTATAATGACATCAACTCTTGACAGCTAATGGAATGTGTCATTGCACATTCTTGTGTTTCTTAGAATTTTCTAAGGTAGTAGGTTCAGATTTAGTGTACAAATATGTTTTCTGAGATTAACTCAGTTCTCAACTCTTCTGTGCTTTTACTATATTTGACATAGCTATTATTATCTCTATAACCTCATTACTATCCAATACATCATTATTTTGAAATCCTTAAAGTTTTCCTTATTTTATAGAGAAACCTATCAGGAAGTACACATTGCCATGCTTTGCAAAAGAAATTTGAAAGAGTTCTCTAAATTTTATCTAAAATTGCTTTTTCAGAATTTAACAGTATTTTATTCCAAAATAAAATTAAGTTTATTTGTAAAGTATTTTTTTATACTTAAAAATGAATCAGTGGCTTGACAAAGAGTTTAGAAGACTCATCTTCTCAACACACAGCTGTACCACCTAGGTCTAAAGATGCTGAAAAAGATAAAACTGACATACAAGAGTTTTCTAATTCATGGAAGTAAAGAATCTAGTCTAAAGAAAAGCAAAACTGTAAATAAAAAATTATGACTAAAGCAATCCTTCGATTTTTCAGATGTTAATAATTTAACTTATTGTGCCTTACGAAATAAGATGTTTCAGAAAGCATTATATACCAGTTAACTTAAGGTTTCATTTTGAAACTATTTAGAATTAAAAAAAAAAAAAGACTGAGTATTTTAAAAATGCTCTTTAAAAGCAAAATATTGATTTTTAAACTAGAAAATATAACAGGGTAAGTTCTCATAATGCACTGGCTGGAGAAGTGCACATAACAGCTAAGAAAAGTCTGCAGCTGACAATGCAGAATACCATCCGGATTAAAAGTCAGTACAAGAAATCAAGGCACTGCCACTTTTCAACATTAGAGTAACTTATCACATAAAAGATTTAGCTGCAAACATCAACTGCAGAATTTTATCTCTGCCTTACCAATGAAAATCTAAAAACATGGCTAGATGTGCTCTTTTGCTTGTAATCAGCATCACCTAATCAGAAAACATCATCATTTATGTGACTTCTTCACAACAAATCATATTTGTGCTGAAATTTTCAGAGTAACGTTTTTTAAAATCTCATGGTTTTCCTGGAACATCAATGTTGCTATCTTTACCAATGGTACCAAAGCAATAAGTAAAGTTGCTGGTACCTTAGCAAGAACCAAGGCAGTGTCACCAAACTGTCCTAGCAGTCATGTATTCTTTACCACTGTGCACTTACAGGACAGGAGAGGACAGGAAAGGAAAGGAAGCCAGATGCACTTACGAATGTCCTTGATAAAACAGTGAAAATTACTAATTTTATTGAATTTCAACCCATGGGCAAATGTCTTTTTTAATACTCTCTGACAAAATAGAAGCCACACATAAGGTACACATTGGTTGTCTCCAGGAAAAGTACCATGTAATTATTTGAGTTACAAGATGAACTAGCCACTTTTTTCCATTAAACCCCATGGTAATTCAGACTTCGTTATTTGGCAGATATTTTCTCAAAAGATGAATAAAGTTGGCTTGTAACTCATGGAAAATAACTGGGAAAATTTTTTGCCAATCTGAGTTTCTAAGGAAAAATTAGAATTTCGGGAAACTTATATCTACTGCCATGAGCCTGACAAGTTAATATTTAAACAATTTCCTGATAAGATTGGTGGCGAGTAACAAATGGGATTCTTTGACATAATACAATGAAATGGGTCCACATTTGGAAGACCTGCATAATGCAGTCAACCAATGTTTTCAAAAAGGCCAACGTATAAATTAGAAAATCATACATGGGTAAGAGATTCCAAAAGGTTTCAATGTAATATTGTACAAGTTAACTGATACGATTTTAGAGTCTACACTGCAATTAACCTTTAAGAAACAACCACCTGTCTAGTTTTTGTATGACATCAAAGAAAAATATCCATAACTACCTATAAAGCCTTTAAAAATACTCTTCTCTTTTCTAACTGTATATCTGTGTGAGGCTGGATTTGTTTCACATATTTTATCATAACATATTGCAACAGAAATGTTGAATATAGAAACAGATATAAGAATCCAGCCAGACATGAAAGAGATCTGCAAAAATGTGAAAAAAAAAATGCTACTCATCTCACAAAATTGCTTTTCTGTTTTGGAAAACAACGATTTTCATAGAAGTATTTTTGTATTAACAGAGAATTTTTATTTTAAAAATGAACAAATATTTTTAAAATTTAGGCATTTAAATTTTTAATACTCTAAATATCAATCCATATAAACAAAAAAAGCTCTATGGGGACCTTAAGAATGCTTGAAAAGTATAAAGATGCCTAACAGTCTGAAAACAACTTTTCTAAGATATCAGTTTCACACTTGATAACAAGAAGTTAAGTTATAAAAGTCTTTTAGGTATTAAGAGGTGATTCCGGCATGTAGAGACAACTCATTCACACATCAGAGTGCTCTCATACTTGTTACACTTCTTAGAATATTCTTCTGCTAACTTGCTGCCTCTTCATCACCTGGTTTCAGCTCAAATGTCACCTCATTAGAGAGGCCTTCCCTGATCACTCTTCTTAAAGTAGCTTACTCAGGTCATTATCACAATGATGAAACTGTATTATTTTTGTCATAAAATTGTCTTATTTTTTCATAATGTTAACACTTATCTGAAACTATTTTATGTTTACACAGCAACAGGGCTTTTATCTTTTCCACTCCTGTCTTCTTGGGCACTGAGAATAGTATCTGGACATGGTGGCTACTCAGTAAGCATTTCTTCAATAACTGCATAACTTTATACAACTCAAAATTTAAAAATCTGTCATGATCCCTTAGGGCCAATAAATTGCAAATCAGAAGGCTGCAGTTTTTTCTTTTTTTCTTTTTTTTGGTCTAATATTTTTAAAAATTCTTAATGTCAATATTAAGAATGTATGTTAATATAGTCTCATATGGTAATAAGACTATAAACAGAATCATTAGATTTTCCAACTTCCATCCATCTCACCTCCGGCCGTTCCAAAAAAGTCAGATCTGACAACATTGGGCATACATTTCTGCACTGTCACAACCAGCTGGGGTGAGGGAGGTAAGTAAGCATCCACCACTTTTAGACTGAGAGCGCACTGTTCGGCTTAGCATAGTGGCCACTAGAGGGCACCTCTCTCAGTAACAATGCTTCCCCAGTTTCCGAGGCATTTGGAAGGTTTCCAACTCCTGTTTCGTGACACAGGGACTGGCTCTTTAAAAATATAAAATCTTAACCTTTTTAAGAACAAGTTAGATATCATTATGATAATAGACAAAGGAAGAACCGTATTAAATAAATTCTTAAGGTCTTATTGGCTAGTTCTAATTTGTTTAAGATCCAAAACTGATAGATACTAAGACAAAAACTCATTGGTATTGGCTGAGCTATTTGATTTCAAGCCTGGTCATCATTTCAGAGGGAGAGGTAAATGCTAATCTCAAAAAGATACAGTTCATTATACAATTAGTTAATTTTACACTGATACATTTTGATAGGCCCTTCATTATTTCCTAGCCCACTAATTTGATATTTTTAAATATCACAAATTATATTACACTGCAACCTGTTATATTAAAAACTGTTTCTATGTTAATTTAAATGTTTATTGGTCATCAATTCTATAAATGAAGAATCATGTTTCTCAGTCTTAACCTTTTCCAAAACAGATCAGAAATTCTACAGCTAATAAAATTAGCTTCTGATAATAACATAAAATTAAACCTAAACCAAAAATGATTCTCATTAAATAAAATAAAATCACTAAATTATAAATTTATCATCTGAATTTAGAAAATAAATTTAGAAAACTATTTTTGGAGCTACAGGAAATGCAAATTTACTCAGGTAGATTATAAAATACTGACACCTTGACAGTGGCAATCAGATATAATTCACCAGATATAACTCCCATCCAATAAAAACAATTTTTAAAAAGTTCTCTCAATAGTAATGACTCAATAAGAAAAAAAAATACCAGTTTTCAAAAGCACAAAGAGGACTATATTTACTCAGATATTTCTCTTCCTCACTCACTGCCACACCTATTAATTTTGAGCAGTATGTTAAAAATTACATGCTTTCTATTCTCCATTCTCCTTTTCCAGTGAGTAATCCTGGGATTCTGAAGGTTTGATAGGAGCAGCTGAAGAGATGAATACACATATAATTAAATTCTGAAGAGAGAAAGTTGGTGATAAACTGTTCCAAGTTTTATTCAAATGTAGCAGAGATTCTTAATGGAAATGCTATCTCTTTTAATTTTAAAAATAACATTCATCTGATTTTATAGCCCAACTTGCTCCTGACAGTATACACAGAAATTTATAAAAATATAAAAATAAGATACAATCGTATCGCCTAGAGACAGTATTTTGATATATATCCTTTCTCTTTTTTGTATTTCATCAATACAAATACTTGTTTCTTACAAAATATATTCTATAATATTTATAAGCTATGATATAACTTGTTTCCAAATATACTTCTAAAATATATTTGTTAAGAGCTGCATAATATTTCACTGTATGATCATATTTATCTAAAGCATATTGGTTAGAAGTTAGGTTGCTACTAATTTTTTTTGTTTTTATAACCCTACAAGTAGCATTCTTGCAAATAAGTATCAGTACACATTGCTGATTCCTCAGGATAAATTATCAGAAGTGGACTTTCTAGGTCCGCTTGTGGGGATAAAAGGATGAACATGTTTAAGGCAAATGCATATTACCAAAATGCCCTCTGGAAAGCAATGCTACTTTTGATATCAGTCAGTAAAAGGGATAACTTATATTTTCAGAGAGGGGAACCAAACAAGTCGAACACAGCGACATAACCATGGTCAGCATTGCATCCAAAAAAAAAAAAAAAAAAAAAAGTTGTTCTATAATTCAATAGCATAGGATATGACATCCCCAATAGGTTAAAACTGGTTTCAGCTCAAATTACTACCTTTGCCGAACTGTACACAGCTCTAATGCAAAAAGCTAACCTTGAGAAGACAATAAGAAAGCAGAAATTTAGCATTAGAACCATGTATGTCTGGGAAGGTTGCCTCACGGGACAAAATTCTGCTCCCCAGTGGAGCCTTCCCTAACCACTCTAATCTATGATGATTTGTCCTTCCGGAAAAACTTTTTTTTTTTTTAATTATTTAATTATTTATTTATTTCACAGAGAAAGCGATCACAAGTAGGCAGAGAGGCAGGCAGAGAGAGAGAAGGAAGCAGGCTCCCTGCAGAGCAGAGAGCCCAATGTGGGCCTTGATCCCAGGACCCTGAGATCATGACCTGAGTTGAAAAAGCAGAGGCTTTAACCCACTGAGCCACTCAGGTGCCCCTTCCGGAAATTCTTATTTCATGTGCAGTGAAGACCAACATACATATGTAAGCATTCTGTTTTAGGTACTGAAGTTCTGTTTTTCCAACATGATGTAAACCCTCTTGGAAAAAACACCTTGCCATTTACATTTTTCACTTAGTGTTTATGTATATAGATGACTTATTCTTTCAAAACCTCTTCTTGGGAAAACAAATTATTAAAAGGCAATGCTTACTTTGACTGTGCAGAGAAGTTTGCAGCAGCAAAAACGGCAGCTTCGACTTCCACATTATCATGTGAGTCCAGACTTTGACGAATACTATGATGGGCATTCTTCCTCTCAGGAATTATTGATGCCAGGCTTCCCAACATCCTACAGAGGCAGAGAGATCCCAGAAGAACAGAAATACAATAAGCTAAAAATGAAGAGAGGAAAAAAGCAAGGCAAAACCAGATTGCCAAAATTAAAATTTGCTGATAATTCCTTAAATCTCAGGTTAATAAAACATCAACTTTAGGAATCAAGCAGTGACTCAAATTCTAAACACTTTTCCATACTCTGATATGTCAGAAAAATTAACATGGCTTATCTAACATAAGCAAAATTGAAAATTATCATCCTGAATACCTCCCAGTTACCAAATAGAGCCCAGAAACTTCTCAATTATTAAAGCATCAAAATATCAATTTTCCAATGTTCTATAAGTCCATTTTAGAAAAACAACATTTTTGCTTTTAAGCGGATCCAGAAAGTAAAAAAGGTAAGACTCCCAGTCTTTTTTTCTACAACAGTAAATACTGATTCCATGGTTTTCAAATCTGTCTTCAACATCAAGAAAACAGAGGTAGAGGGCACTCCCTGGGCCTTATTTCAGAATCTGCAAGGATGAGGAAGGTAGCGTCTGGAAAAAGTCTACCTTATAATAAATTATAAATTTGAAAAAGGAAAGAAAAATCTATTGTTTGTAACATAAACTACATAAGATAAAGCTTGAAAGATGTTTTCAGCAAAAAGGCATGGATTTTTGAGAGCTGCAAAACACTATGATAAGCAAAACAGAGTTCCTACACTGACAATCTTTCTCAGTCAGTGTCCTAAGTAACCTTCCAGCTTGATATGTCACCACCTATCTATCTTACAGAGATTTGACTGGAAATAAGTATTAGCATTTATAACAACAAAATACTAAAATGGACTAAATATGTCATTTGTATTCAGTTTGAAAATAAGGTTTTGAAATTGGATGAGTTATTTTTCAAAAGAAATAAACACCTTATAATATATTTTATATAAGAAAAGATGAGATTAGGCTAATATCAACACATTTTGATTAACAATTTATAACTATTTAAATATAAAAAGGCAAAAAGGCATAATTCCATTGGTCAATACTTTATGAAAATAGTTCTGGTAATATTATAAAATAATTTATAGCACTACATTTCAGCTTCTTCCACTTGTTTCAATTAAGGCGTCTAAAGTAATGGGTAAAAAAAGAAAACATCTTTAAAATGTCATTGCTTCCTTATCTTTTCTCCTCTTTAAGTTTAAATCATTCTGATTCTAAGAACTCCTTAGTATTTGAGAGACACTTTTTGTTTTCCTTCATGTATTTTAACCTTACTAATACACTCTTCCAGAAAGCAAGCTCCTTGAGATCAGAGTTCTCACTTTAACCTATCTTTCTAAAGACACCCAACAGGGGCACCTGGGTGGTTCAGTGGGTTAAAGCCTCTGCCTTAGGCTCAGGACATGATCTCAGGGTCCTGGGATCGAGGCCCGCATCGGGCTCTCTGCTCAGTGGGGAACCTGTTTCCTCCTCTCTGCCTGCCTCTCTGCCTACTAGTGATCTCTCTCTCTGTGAAATAAGTAAAATAAAATCTTTACAAAATAAAAATAAAAACACACAACAAACTTTCTTTCAATGGGTACTCAAAGAACTTCGTGTTGATCTATCATTTATCAGCCACATCTTTTCTTTGTAGACTTTTTCTCCTTAACAGACTCATTTTTCATCATGCTATTATAATGTTCCTCAATAAAAAACCATTTTCCTTTAAAACATTAAGATTTTTCTGTATCACATTGTTTTCATTATAAAAAGAAGTATTGTAGTCAAGTATTTCATGATAGAAAGAATGAATATGTAATCATATATGCTTCATACCTTTTCAAAGACAGATTTTAATAGCCAAGTTCTTACATTTATACAGTGACCAATTTTTTTTTTTTTTTTGTACAGGCTGCATTTTACCACATAGGAAATGAGTGACTCCATAGGGCAGGTAGCACTTTTCTCACTTTACATCAAGGAAAGTGATTTATGAAATGTCAACTCATCAGAATGAGAGTTGGGACCAGACAGTTCTCCCTAAACATCCAGTGAAACTTCTCTTCAGTTAAGCAGGAAAACAGACATCTTCTTTTTTTTTTTTTAATTACAAAAGCACATTATTTTTCTCTCGCTTTTTTTTTTTTTTTTAAGATTTTACTTATTTGACAGAGAAAAACACAGCTATAGAGGGAACACAAGCAGGGAGAGTGAGACAGGGAGAAGCAGGCTTCCCATCAAGCAGGGAGCCGGATGCGGGGCTCGATCCCAGGACTCTGGGATCATGACCTGAGCCGAAGGCAGATGCTTAACACCTGAGCCACCCAGGCGCCCCTATTTCTCTTTTTAAAAGCAGAATATCTGGGTGCCTGGGTGGCTCAGTGGGTTAAAGCCTCTGCCTTCAGCTCAGGTTCATGGTCTCAGGTCCTGGGATTGAGGCCTGCATCGGGCTCTCTGCTCAGCAGGGAGCCGGCTTCCTCCTCTCTCTCTGCCTGCCTCTCTGCCTACCTGTGATCTCTCTCTGTCTGTCTGTTAAATGAATGAATGAATGAATGAATGAGTGAATGAATGAATGAATGAATAAATAAATAAATAAATAAATGAAATCTTTAAAGAAAAAAAAGCAGAATATTTTGAAGACCTCATAGTAGAAACTAAAAGGAATGTACAGTGGTTACTGGCTCTCACAGAAGCACACTCACTTGGTTTCACTGTCAACATCTGGTCTGGCTCTTATACTCACCCAGTTTGGAATGATCTTTATTCTGAGGCCTACATTATTTTAGTTACAGACAGAATATAAGAAACAATAATGTTGAGACATAACTTAAGGAAGAGCATACAAATGGTAGTCATTCTGTTTATGGTTTTCAGGCCCTGAAAGAAGTTTCTATTTTTTTTATTTTATTATTATTATTATTTTTTAAGATTTTATTTATTTGACAGAGAGAAACACAGCCAAGAAACACAGCCAGAGAGGGGACACAAGCAGCAGGAGTGAGAGAGGGAGAAGCAGGCTTCCCACCCAGCAGGGAGCCCAATGTGGGACTCAATCCGGGGTCTCCAGGATCATGACCTGAGCCGAAGGCAGTTGCCCAACCAACTGAGCCACCCAGGCGCCCCAGAAGTTTCTATTTTTAAATATGATTTGTAAAGCATATATCTGACAAAGGACTGGTATTTACAATTTTGTAATAAAAAGACAACATAATAAAATCTAAACAACGTAATGAAAGAAAACAGGCAATTTGAACAGATCTTCCCATAAAGAGATAGAAGAAACTGTTGTCAAAACGTACATGAGAAAGCGATCATTACCATTAGGGAAACACAAATCAAAACCACTACCTGTTTCATTAGAATGGCTAAAAAGCAGAAGACTGACACCAAAGGCTGCCAAAAGAGTGAAACCACCAGAGCTCACGTACTGTTGGTCAGAATAAAATACATTTAAAAAACCACTTTGGAAAAGGCCTGCGATTTCTTAAAAATTAAATAAACACCTACTCCATTATATAGCAATTTCACTCCTATGTATATATTTGGCAGAAAAGGAAGCACATTCACAAGTCTTCAGAGCAACTTTATTATTTATAATCGCCCCAAACTGGAAATAGCCTAGGTGTTCATCAGTAAAAGAACAGATAAACTCACAGCAATGGAGAACTATTCAGCAATAAAAAGAACCAAATTACTGACACACAAAAACACTGAGTGAAAGAAGCCTTACACAAAAGGATACGCACCGTATAAGCTCACTTACATCAAATTTGAAAACAAACAAAAATTTTTTCCATATAATGGGAAAAAATCAGAAGAGCAGTGGCCTCTGGGGCGGTGGATGAAGGAACTGAGTAGAAAGAGCATAAGGAAATGTTCTGGAGTTAAGTTCTATATCCTGATAGTGGTTGGAGTAACTTGAAGCATCTTTTAGGACTCAGTAAAATTAACTAATGTTAAAGAACCTGATAACCCTGTGGAGCACCTGGGTGGCTCAGTGGGTTGAACATTCAACTCCTGGCTTAGGCTCAGGTCATGATCTCATGGGTGGTGGGATCTAGCCCCGCACTGAGCTCTGCTCTGGGCAAGGAGTCTGCTTGAGATTCTCTCCCTCTGCCTTTCCCCCTGTTGTGCACATGTGCATACTCTCTCTCTCAAATAAGTAACTAAATCTTAAAAAAGAAAAAAAGAAAGAAACAGATAACCCTGTAACCAAACTGAACTCTAGCTAATGATATACATGTCAAAGTATCCAGTGGGAAGTACACTTTCTGTAATTTAGTAAGAAATGCATTAGTAAAATATTTTTGCTCCATTGTTAAAATTCATAATAAAATGTTATTGGAAAAAAAGGAACCTACATTTTAATATATTTAGCCCCAAGTCAAATGTGTGATTTAAAAATACTTTGACAAATCATGCTTTTTCTTACATAATTAAGATAGTAAGTGTCATGGTGCTTATTTTAATGGCAAAATTAGTCTTCTTTATACTTTCTAAAAGATTGTATTTTCAAAACCTTATGTTAAATAACACATTAAAAAATACTTTTTCACTTTAAGTCATGTTTTGTATCATGAAAAAATGAAATCATGAAAAATGAAATCATGAAAAAAATTTTAAGGCTATTCAAAAATGTTTTATTTTTATGAGAAGGGTTTGATGCTCTCATATTGTGTTGATACTAGAATCTTAGTTTTGAATTGTTATAAATACACTTTTTTGGTATTTGATATTTACTTTATAATTCTGCAAACTTTACAAAATGATCTGATCGCCCCTTATTCCTGATCTTCAAGTTTTTTTCCTCTTCCTAAAGTAACTACTCCAAGATTTTTTGTTTGTTTGTTTGTTTTAAGATTTTATTTTATTTATTTGACAAAGAGAAACACAGCGAGAGAGGGAACACAAGCAGAGGGACTGAGAGAGGGAGAAGCAGGCTTCCTGCTCGGCAGGAAGCCTGATGTGGGGCTCAATTCTGGGTCTCCAGGATCATGACCTGAGCCTAAAGCAGTTGCTCAACCAACTGAGCCACCCAGGCGCCCCCCAAGATTGTTTTTAAACACATCCCTATTTGACAAAACCATCTAAGGCCTTGTATATCTAAGGACCTTACTAACTGTACTACATTTTATTTATTATTTATTTTTAAGATTTTATTTTTTAAGTAATCTCTACACCAGTGTGGGGCTTGAACTTCCAATCCTGAGATCAAGAGTCACATGCTCTACCAACTGAGTCAGCAAGGTAACCCATACTATGTTTTGTTGGGTTTTTTTTAAAAAGATTTATTTATTTATTTATTTATTTGACAGAGAGAAATCACAAGTAGGCAGAGAGGCAGGCAGAGAGAGAGGGAAGGAAGCAGGTTCCCTGCTGAGCAGAGAGCCCAATGTGGGCCAAAATCCCAGGACCCTGAGACCATGACCTGAGCTGAAGGCAGAGGCTTTAACCCACTGAGCCACCCAGGCATCCAACCTGTACCATGTTTTAAGTGGTAACTGGACTCTTTAACATTCTTAGCTCAAATTTCTTTTATACAATTTTATTTATTTATTTGAGAGGAAGAGAGACAGAGACAGAGACGAGAGAGAATGCACAAGGCAGGAGGACAGAGAGAGAAGGACAAGCAGACTCCCCACTGAGCAGGGAGCCAGACACGGAACTTGATCCTAGGACCCTGAGATCATGACTTGAGCCAAAGTCAGATAGATACCTAACTGACTGAGCCACCCAGACATCTCAATTCAAGTTTCTTTTAATATTTTTTGCACCAAGTATTAATGTTGAAAAACGTAACTTCAAAAAATCTGATTTTTTTCCTTTAAAGTGCTTTTTATAAATCAATCAACCAATCTATCTATCTGGAAGCTTTCTAGAATTCTCTGGTTTTATCAACAGCAACAGTTCTTTAATGAAGAACTGTGACAAAGCCCAGTTGTCATGACTTGGAAAGAGCAAAATGAATAGAATATTCAATTATTAATCTATATTATTTTCAAAACACTCAAACTAACTCTAAATTATTTATAAAATCATTCCACTAGCTAAATTCTATTCTTTTTTAAATTGTCTTCTGATTAAAAAAACAAATGACCTATGCTTGTGAAAAATAATTCAAACATTGCAAAACCATGCAGAAAAGTCTCTTGTAATCCACAGACCAATAACTCCTACCAAAAATAATCACTGTTAACAGTATATATTCTTCCAAATTCTTTTCTGAGTCTACATGAACACATATATTAACATTATGGATAAAAATGAGTTAAAAAACTGGACATCATTTAACTACTTGATTTTTTTAACTTAATATCTCTATTTTTTTAAAAAACGATCTATTTACTTGACAGAGAGCACACAAGAAGGAGGAACAAAGGGAGAGAGAAAGTTTCTCTTCAGAGAGCAGAATCCACACTGAGAGCAGAGCCCAAAGCAGAGCCCAAAGCAGAGCCCAAAGCAGGGCCCAAAGCAGAGCTTGATCTTATCAGCCTGAGTTATAACTGGAGCTGAAACCAAGAGTCAAATGCTCAACTGACAGCAGCACCCAGATGCCCCTTAATATCTCTGTGGTACACACTTACTTCATTGTTTAAAAGTTGTACAGTGGTCCATATACTATTCCCCTATCGATACATGATTCTGCCCCAATTTGTCACTTTTTACACAAATGATACTATGAGCATCTGTATACATATATTCACCAACTTCTAAAAATGATTTATAGAAAAAAATTCTAGTAAAAGAATTTGCTGAGTGAAGAGGTGAAACTACCTTAAATTTAATTCTGTTCTATTATATACAGTTTTTAAAAAGATAAAACCAACTAATTGACTTTAAAATATCACAGTCTGCTCATAATTCAATCACTCAAAAGGCAGAGGAGTTACAAAAACACTTAATTCTGCACAAGAGGAAAGAACTGGCTTCTGACAGGAAAATGCAGAGAAGTGACATCCTAGACCTAATGGTTAAAAAGAGGGCTCACTTCTGAACAAGGCAAGTCAGACGTGAGTCCTATAATTTAGGAAAGTGAATTTCAAAAATCTAAAAATTACACATTCATTCCATAGACAGCAGACCTAAAAAGAGAATATGGTTCAAGCTGGATATAAGGCTTACAATATGAAATTCTGACAAAATTTTAAAAGAAATTGGGGGAGGGGGGCACAGGGGCTTGGATGGCTCAGTCAGTTAAGCATCCCACTCTTCATTTCGCCTCAGGTCATGATCTCAGGGTCATGGGATCAAGCCCCACATCAGACTACTGCTCAGCGAGCAGTCTGCTTGAGATTCTCTCTCCCTCCTCTTCTGCCCCTCCCCTGCTCCCTTTCTCCCTCTCTCTCTTTCTCAAATAAATAAAATCTTTAGACTGGAGAAACTACAGTGGTTCCATCTGGCATTCTCCAAGGAGTTCAAATACAAGTTACTGCATAAAAATGAGCACATAGCCAAGGGTGAATAGAAAAATTGACATGAAACAGAACAAGATCAACAAGGTAAGAGTTCAAAATGAGCTTAGGCTAAGCTAGATTCAGACCCAAGTTAGCTGATCAGAACACCAACCTACAAAAAGGGACATTTCAAACACATAGCCAAAACAGCATCATAGGTGGTAACAGACAAGCATGCTGGGTACTGGGATGAGTACCATATTTCTGCCTGGTTTGGTTGAAAAACAAATTCCTAACATTCAGAATGAGAAAAGGAAACATATTGCTTTTTTTTTTGAGTATATAATTGCAACTCAAACAATCTCTGGTGATTCATTATGGCAATAGAGTATACCGGAGTGTGATGGCTCTTGCTACAGGATCGTTACTATGAATCACGGAGAAAATTCTCTTCACAAATTCGTCCACATTCAGAATCTTCTCCAGATGCTTCTCACTTTGTTGAGTAACTTTAAGAACACACAGCCTCAGGAAATTGTTTCTATGAAGAACCAGAGATAAAGTAAATTAGATGACTTTAGGAAATTAATATTTACTTAGGAATCGAAGCAACACTAATGATACTAAATTTTAGCAACAGGCCAATGTTTTTCAATCTATTATTATTTCTCATCATTAAAAGAGCTAAAGCCTAAACTTTGGTTTTCATTGTTGTTGTTATTTTTTTTAATCAAGGAATACCAGGCTTGTTTAATATTAAAAAATTAAGCAATGCAATTCATAATAGCAACAGGTTAAAGAAGTTACATGATCATATATCAATCAAAGCAGAAAAAACAATGAACAAAGTTCAATAGCCCATCTATGACTAATGCAACTTGGAATAGAAGAAAACTTCTTTAACTTGATAAAGAATATAAACCAAAAGCCTATATACAGCTAACATTATATTTAAGTGGCAAAAGAATGAATGCTTTTTTCAGAATCATGGGGCAAAGGCAAATATGCCAGCTCTCATTACTCTTATACAACATAGAGCTTGAAGTTCAAGCTAGTGCAGTAAGAAAAGGAAATAAAAAGCACACAGATCAAAAAGGAAGAGAAACTGCCCAGATTTGCAGACGACATGATTCTGGGAGTGGTTAGCATATTTGATTGCTTCACCATGTTGGAAGAGGGATTCTCAAGTTTTTGCTTTTGCATTTGTTACTGTACCTGAAATGTCAAAATAAAACAAAACAAAAGAAAACATAAGGAATCCTTTTCAAATGTCTGACATTCTTCCCAAAAATAATAATTTTCTCATGTTGTGCATACTGCTCATCCAGGTATGTCTTAAATTTATTATGTACAATAAATACAAATGTTCAAACTGTCATAAAGGTAATATATCATAGACTCTGGCGACCAACCGCCAAGACTGGTATCTTGGCTCTGTCTCTCTCTCTCTCTCTCAATAACTGTATTATCACTATGGATAAGTCTGACTTCTTCGCTCATTTCAATTTCCACAATTATCTAATGCGGATCAATAGTACTAACCTCACACGTGATAACAGGTACAAATGAGAATAGCATCTGATGTATAGAAAGAGCTCAGTAAAAGTTACTCATATTATTGCAGATGTGTGAAATAAATGTCCCCATTACCTTTTATGTCTTCTAATCAAAGAATACTGACATTACTCACAAAAATTTAGTACGTTTGAGGATTTTCATCAAAGATTATATGTAAGTCAAAAATTAAGGAAGCAAATAGAAAAAGCGTAGTAAAGAAAATGAGACCATATGGCAAAATATTCAATCTCACCAGCTATTTATAAAATGCTAGTTAAAACAGCAATGAAGTACCATTTTACAACTAGCAAATCAGAAATAATAAAACTAACAGCCAGGGCTGACTAGGTTGTAGTCAACAGGTAGGTGATCTTAGTGAAAGTATGAACTGATAGAACCGCTTTGGCAAACAGTTTACAATATGTATGAAAGGAAATAAAGAACTCATGTCTGTTACAAGGGATATCAGATGTCCTGTAATGCAGCATTTACAGCTCTGTTGCTCTCCTCCCACAGTGCACAGAACTAATTCCAGATTCAATCCCTCCTGATGTGTCCTATCTTATCAGTTACCTGGATGTTACCTGACATCCTCAGAGATGTATTAGAAGGAAGGATGGGAAATGTTAAATCCAAGGCCAAGAACTCTAAGCATATATTAGGGAAAGGAGAACACAAAGGAACTAACACACAAGTATCAAGAAGGGATGTGGAGCTGAAATAATATACTCAAGATCGGAGGAGATCATTTGAGAGCTTTCAAGAGTCAGAGTTTGGAGACACTGCTCTGCTGGTGTACCTAGAGAAAACGGGAGCGCCAGGTAGGAATCGTATGGTGTTTGGGGGCATGAATCCTGCACTTAGAATATGAAGCATAAGCAGTTAGCAATGTCTGCAATCCTGAAGCAAGACACCCAGATGGCACTGACAGAAAGAGAAGCCCCAGGGATGAATTAAATCTCCTCCATCATATTATGACCAAGGCCAACAGTTCAGATGGTCTTGCTCTTCTCTCAAGCTAATTCTATACATCTCCTCTTCAAGTCTGATTTGGTGTGTGTTTATACACAAAAGTGCATGGATGACAGTGGAAAGAAGTAGGAGAGGGACTGGTGGGGAGGAAAAAAAAATTTAAAGGTATTTATCCAGTCCCTCCATGTTTCAGTCACTTCACAGTAACATGTAATATTGTGTTATAAAATAAGTTATTAAATCAGGAACTTCTTAGAACAACAAACAAACCACAAACAATTCCAAAAGATGCAATAATATATACATTAAAATTATCTTAATTGGATTTATTCTGCTCCCCAAAGAAATAAGTCCTCTCTGACTTGTCACTTCATTTCTGCTTAAAATGCTTTTACATTTCATACCAAAGTTTTGCAAACTGCCCCGTACATCCACTAAAATAGTCACTAACCACGTGGAAGTCCAGAAGGGCAAAAACAATAAAGACCACAGCATTATAAACAAAGAAATCTGAGCAAAGTACGTTAGGACACTGAGGCTTTAAAAAGACTTACCCAACTCTGAAAACATCTGCTAACTTTAGGAACGCAGAATTGATGAGAATAGGGAATGGATACTTCTGAAAGAGCCTGGGGAAGCGAACAACTGCTTCACACTGTTCACCAAGTTTGCCAGATCTTAGACCTATGAAAAGCACGAAAACAGGAGAAGAACTTACAAACCTGTGGCTACGAGAAGGTAGAAATAGCAAATACCACAGCATTCCACAGTCATAAAATAACAATCATTCACAATTAGGGAGGTCCCACTGGAACTCATGAATTTTATAAAAATAAAAACAGCCTTTTAAATAGTAATTTGGTAAACTGCCTCTCTATATGCAAGATAATGAAAAGGGAACAATTTTTTTTTTCAAAAAAGGTTGAGTATTTTAAGAATACTTGGGGGCATAAAATAAATCTCTGCAAATTTAAAAGGACTGAAACCATACTTTGTTATATTCTCTGATCATAATGGAATTAAATTAGAAATTGCTAGGAGAAAAATATCTAGAAAATTCCCAAATATTTGGAAATTAAACAACTTCTAAATGAGCCATAGGTGAAAGGGAAATCTCTTGAACTGAATGAAAACGAATGCAAAATCTGTGTGATGAAGCCAATGCAGTTCCTGAAGAAAGATTTATAAGATCAAATGCTTTATATTAGGAAAGAAAAAAAGTCTCAAATCAATGGCCTAACAAAGAGGCCAAGATAATTCAATGGGGAAAGGATACTCCTTTTAACAAACTGCTCTGGAACAAGTGGAAATCCATAAGCAAAAATAAATAAAACCTCCATCCTTAATACAAAAATTAACTCAAAATGAACCACAGACCCAATGTAAGAGCTAATATTATAAACTATATAAAGAAAATACGGAAGAACCCTTTATGAGCTTGGGTTAAGCAAAGAATTCTTAGATTAAACACAAAAAGTACAAATCATACAATAAAAAAGTAATAAGTTCCATCAAAATTAAAAACTTCTGCTCCTCAAAGACACTGCTGAGAGAATGAAAAGACAAGTCACACACAGAAGAAAATACTTACAGAACACCTATCTCATAAAGGACAATGCAGAGGCAGCTTTTAGGCCACAGGCTTGAGTAATGGAGACTGAGGAAGGCAAAGGGGCCCACAGGGACCACTGAGCTGAATGACCCACTCAAAATAGCTCTAAGCCCTACCTGACCAACCAGGTACAGGTACCAAAAAAGGAAAATTCAATAGTTCCCAGGCCTCCTCATTTCTCCCACTATACTCCACTCTCCCTCCACCTGCCATGCTACTCAATAAACTACCATCTCCTTTGTTCTGCCTTGGGCAAATCACGACCCACGCCTCCAGCCTCCACTCAATACCTCCATAGGCTGCGTCCATACTTCTCACGCCTCAATAAGGCGACAATCTCATTTGTGAAATGGGCGAGATTTGAAGAGAAATTTCATTAAAGAAGAAATGTGAATGGCAAATACATGCAAGTTAACAGATGTTCAACATTGCTGGACATCAGGGAAATGCAAATGAAAAACTACATTAAGATACCACTACATACCCACTAGAATGGCAAAAAAAAAATTTAAGATTGACATATCAAGTGCTCATGAGGATATAGAGCAACTATAATTCTCACATATTGTTGGAGGGAATGTAAAACTGTATGTTTCTTTGGAAAACAGTTTGGCTGTTTTTATAAAGATAATCACATACTTAACTGTAATATCAACAATCCTCCTAAACATTTATCCAAGTGCTTTGAGAACATATGTACACACAAAGATTTGTATTCAAATATTCACAGCCGTTTAATTCGTAATAACCCCAAACTGGAAAAAACCCAAATGTCCATCAACTGGTGAATGAATAAACAAATTGTGGTCTATCCATACAATGGACCACCACTCATAAATAAAAAGAAAACAACTGCTGATTCATGCAACAATAACAGTAAATCTCAAGATCACTATGCTAAGTAAAAGAAGTCAGACCCAAAAAAGACGATAATACTGTATGACTTTTTCATAGGGCATTTGAGAAAAGGTAAAACTTTGGGACAGAGAACCAATCAGTGGTTGTCAGGGGCTAGAGAAAGAAAATTGACTCAAAGAGATACAGGGAAAGTTTTGGGGGTGAAAGAATGTTCTAGGTCTTGACTGTGGTAGTGGTTTCATGACTGCATCCACTTTATGATCTGTAAATTATACCCAAATAAATCTGATTTTAAAAACATAAAAAACCTAACAAACAAAGAGAATATTCAATCCCTAAAAAATATTCATTTAGAATGAATATCATGATATGGTATTAATAGCATCAGCTTCAAATATTTTGTAATATTTTAGCATTTATAAAATGCTAATTATATCTGTACTTGTACAAGAATAAATGCCCTAGAATACCTCTGTTCAATAAACTCTGCTCACTATTAAAAAATGACAAAAGAAATACTCGTCTGAGGACTCTTTATTGATTTTCACTATGTTTCAATACCAAAGACAACCACAGAGTAAATCTGCACAGGCAATTTCTACAACTTATTAATGGTTTGAGTTCTGTAAATGTGCTCACGTTGGTTATTTGGTACTTGGAATATACTTCCTCATAGGAAAAACAACAGCACTATGAGCACTCATCACATTCCAGAATCCAATAACCACTTATAGTAAAAGTTCCTATGGGAAAATTAATTCAAGTTTCTAATTGAGATATTTAGAACATAGCCCTTCTTTGCCTGCTCCCTTCTTCCCCTACACCCCACCTCCACACACAGAAAAACTGCCACTAAAGCTCCTGGAGTTGGCTTCCAACCAACCTAGTGCCGATGGAAATGCTCTATGTAGCTAACTGGCAGTGGCTCACGGAGCTTTAAAAGCTTCTCTGAAGGCCTGACTTGACAAAGGGGTCACAGGACACACATATAGGGTAGTAAGGACAAAAGGGAAGAGGAGAAGAAGGGCCAAGTCTGAGGATGGAGGTGAGAGGACAAAGGAACAGATGTGTTTGTGTGTGTGTACTGCGGGAATCTGTTGGGACAATCCACGGTAATCGGACTTTTTCCTCTTCTTCCTGCCTGTACTGAGTGATGCAAAAGGGAGTAAAGTTCTTTTTGTAATGAATTAACCTTGGTTGACATGAAAAAGGTAAAGTAGGAGGCAGCCCATGTAGAGGGAGTTTGCTGACAGAATATCATCTGTTTCACTTTCCCTTAAAAAACACAACCACAGACTACATTCATCGGTTTAACTATGATGATTTAAAGTGTACCAAAGATAATTTTCAATCTGGCCAGAGAAATGTTCTGATTTCTAATACTGTCAGATTTTACTTAAGATAAAACAGACCCTCACTCCTATAATAGGGCTGATAAATAAGTTAAAGAATAGTAAATTTCTTGATCAACAACTGATGTAAGAGCTTTAAGGGAAAGGAAACAAGAAGCAAGGCTGGCTCTGAGGAACAGAGTTAAGGTGCCAGAAAAAAGAGAAATGTATCAAGACCTAGGATTTAGCAAGAATTCTAGGCTGGGGCAGTATGGACCCATCTTGCTCGCTCTGGGTCAATTTCAATTCCAGAATAAGGCAAGCATCTGAAAACAGGCACTTAGCACAGTCAGATCTTGTTCTAAAACCACAGATTAAGGTGTAGGGATGTGACTGCTGTTTGTATTCTCCCACTAAAGAAACTCAGCTCTCTTTCTTTTTCGTGCCTGTAATTAAACAGTGTTTAAATCAGTTGCAACATGCAGGGAAACTAGGGAAAACTAAAATAGGTTGTCTGTAAATTGCTCATTCATTCAAATTTCATTTGACAGCAGTGAAATATATTATTCTAGACTGTTTTAGCACTTGACAGTGCAGAACATTTTGCTAGGCTAGTGGTTTTCAGCTCGGGTTCTGCATCAGAAGCATTTGTAAAACTTCTCAAATACACCTGTGCCAGAGTTCTACCCCAAACCTACCAAAACTGAGGCTGGGGCCCAGGGTCTGTTTAGCTACTTTGAGGAGGCAGGAACTTAGATCCTCAAGCTATCCTCCACCACTTCCATCTTATTTAATGGCCCTGCCTAAACTAATAGTTTGCTGAATTTGGCCCTCAGACAAATTTCATCTGATAGATAACAACGTTCCTTAAAAGCTTGAATTGGGCTCCTGGGTGGCACAGTTGGTTAAGCGACTGCCTACGGCTCAGGTCATGATCCTGGAGACCGGGGATGGAGTCCCACATCAGGCTCCCTGCTCGGTGGGAAGCCTGCTTCTCCCTCTCTCACTATCCCCGCCTGTGTTCCCTCTCTGGCTGTATTTCTCTCTGTCAAATAAATAAAATCTTTAAAAAAAAAAAAAAAGCTTGAATTCACTGTCAATTTTTAAAAATGAAATGAGATCTCATATAAAACCCAGAATTTCTAGTTTTGAAAATTTTAAAGACCTACAACATCACTAAAGAAGGTGGGAGTCTTGACCAAAGAAACACTGTAGTATTACAGGTGTATGCTGAAGGCCCATTGGTAATATCTGGTAATAGCCATGTACTCTACAATCTTTCTCTAGCAAAGAAACACTGTAGTATTACAGGTCTATGCTGAAGGCCCATTGGTAATATTTGGTAATAGCCATGTACTCTACAATCTTTCTCTAGCAAATTTTGGTTGCCTTTGAGCATACTAGAAGAGAACCTTGGATGAGAATTTAAAGTGCTGGTAAGGGGGGACCTGGGTGGCTCAGTCGGTTAAGTGTCTGCTTTTGGCTCAGGTCATGATCCCAGGGTCTTGGGACAGGACCCCTTGTTGGGCTCCGTGCTCAGCGGGGAGTCTGTTTCTCCCTCTGTCCTTCCCCCTGCTCATGCCTCTCTCAAATGAATATATAAAATCTTAAAAAAAAAAGTAAATAAAATTAGGTGCAGGTAAGAAAATTAATGAAGTTTAAAAACATGTGGCACCATGAAATCTAAACTCAATAATGAAGAAACAAGAGGAAGAGTCCGATGGGTAGGGAAAATAGACAGGTGAATATACTGACGTCTGAATGAAAGTAAAGAATGATCAATACAGCAGTTAGTCATGATGATGGTGATGGCACATATTCTGTGCCACATCACTAAGCACTTTAACTCTCACTGCAATCACAGAACTTAGGAACTATTATGACCCCATTTGAAAGATGGCACAGGCAAATACTGGTTATGCCATGTGCCTAAGAAACAATAGCTAATAAATGGCAGACATGGGATTCACATCCTGACCATCTGGCTCCAGAGCCTATGGTCCTGAACTATTATGCTAAAACGCATCTCGAGAAAGTGACTAGAAGACAGAGGTTAAGATTTTAAAAGAAATATTTAAATTGTGCTTTCAGAGTGCGGTAATTCTGAGGAAAGACAAATTCTAGGGAACTGAGGAAGATAACATAAATGATGGTAAACTTGGGGACTGTTATGTATAGCAATCACATTTTCAAAACAACACAAATTTCCAGGTAACATGTATCAGCCAGAATTTTTAGCTTCAAGCAACACAAGCTAACTGGCTGATTAGACAGAACGTGAGTTTATTAAAGATCTAACAGTTTCAGGGCGCCCGGGTGGCTCAGTTGGTTAAGCGACTGCCTTCGGCTCAGGTCATGATCCCGGAGACCCGGGATCGAGTCCCACATCCGGCTCCCTGCTCGGCAGGAAGCCTGCTTCTCCCTCTCTCACTCTCCCTGCTTGTGTTCCCTCTCTGGCTGTGTTTCTCTCTGTCAAATAAATAAAATCTTAAAAAAAAAAAATCTAACAGTTTCAAGGCTAAACATCTAAGAATACCTAATACCACACTGCCAGACTGATTAGATGAGAAGTCCTGTTGCTAGGAAACACCAGATGCTACAATCAGCTCTGCCAACATCCAGGAATCCTGTAGCCATTGCTGCTACTGCCCCCTAGAAACACCACAGCCGCCATGGCTGCCAGGGCACAGAATTGTGAGCCTGCTCTCCAACTATGCCTTCGTCTTCTTCCTCTTTTTTTTTTTTTTTTTAAGATTTTATTTATTTATTTTACAGAGAGATCAATCACAGGTAGGCAGAGAGGGAGGAGGAAGCAGGCTCCCCGCCAAGCAGAGAGCCTGATGCGGGCCTTGATCCCAGGATCCTGAGATCATGACCTGAGCCAAAGACTCTGAGGCTCAACCCACTGAGCCACCCAGGCGCCCTCCAACTATGCCTTCTTGCACTGCTGAACTCCTAAATCACAGCCCAGAGGAGGTCTGTCTGACCGGCAGGCCTGAGCTCATATCCTATGCTCTTGCAAGAGAAGCCAGGAAGGTGAGTTTTTGCTTCCACTCTAGTGAGGCAGGCATATACTGTGGTACATTCTTGAAGCATAGGAGAAGTAATCTCAAGATGTTTAGCAACCACCACCATGACGAATACCCATTACAAACACATTTTAGGACAGTTTGTTATACACATTCACTTTAGCTAAGGAGTGAGGATGACTCAAAAAGGCACCATAACACATATCTATCTTAAGGTGTATTCATTTAAAATGGGGGAAAAGCAGGAAAAATACCAACACAGGTACGCACCACACATTATGAGGTAACCTAACAACCCATAACTTAATAAATCAATAATGGCACGTCTCAGTAAATTATACTTAAAAAACAGGAATGGAAAAAATTGAAATGATAGTCAACTCAACCTGATGAATAATAAAACACCCTTCACCCAAATTTCATAAATTGTAATTGCACATGGTGGGATGTATGCAATATTGTATGGCATGCACACAAAATACTGATTTAGAATCATAAATGAATTTATATATGAATACCAACTTTCAGGAATATTTAACAACTCATTTTGTAAGTTATAAGACAGTTCTTAGCCCTCTATAAAAATGAGTCTATGCATTTTATTAAGAACTGAAAAAGGGCCTTGGGTTTTTGGACTAGCTCATGACCCACCAAGTGATCACCAATGAGGAGCTGAGATGTTAAGACTCTCAACTCCTCATGACCTTACAGATCCACTTCTTGACATTGTCAGACAAAATATGACCTGGAGGCACAGATTCTCGAGAATTTGGTTGACTCAGTGTGGGTCACATGTTCACTTCTGAATCAGTCAGTTATGGCATGGAATTAATCCCCTGTACAGACCTTGCTGCAGAGGCCTCTCTCTTTAGTCCAGGATATGGAGATACTTCCAAAGCTTCCTATTCGTTTATTCTAACACCAACCACATCTATGCCAATATGGATGGTATAACAGCAATCGGTGGCCTCTTTCACAGTCTGAGAATTCACACGTTTTAGGACAGAGATGAGGGGAAATAGGGACAATACAGAGTTCTCCTGATTTATATCAACTTTCCATTTCATACTTTAATCTTTCATTGGGTACCCCATCACATTTTCATGCAGCAGAAAATTCCCAACACTTCAAGTAGCAACTCCATCTCCTGTATTTCCTTCCTTCCCATGCCCCAGCTACAAGAAAGGGAACCACTCCTTCCCCATTGCTCTTTCACCTCACCCTTTCAAGGCCACCTCACAGAAGTCAGATAGGCTGAGTGCTGTCATTTACACGAGACTTTCTCCTTTTCACTCAGGGTGAAGCAGATCTTGCATAGGTGTCCCTAAATCATCAGGATACCTTCTGTCAGTTCAGACTATGCAGAAGTTATACTAGTGAGAAAGTTATGCTGATTAGAGTGACTTATGTGAGATATGTTCTTTATAATGCCTACGTTAATGATTATCCCTATTATGAAAGGTGTCAGATAAATCTACGTTGTACTTGATTGTAACATTTATGTATAGGCTTAGTCTTCACAGAAACTCAATCAGCATGATTATCCATTTAAAACTCTAAAAAAGGGGGGGCGCCTGGGTGGCTCAGTTGGTTAAGCGACTGCCTTCGGCTCAGGTCATGATCCTGGAGACCCGGGATCGAGCCCCACATCGGGCTCCCTGCTCGGCGGGAAGCCTGCTTCTCCCTTTCTCACTCCCCCTGCTTGTGTTCCCTCTCTAGCTGTGTTTCTCGCTGTCAAATAAATAAAATCTTTAAAAAATAATAAAAATAAAAAAAAATAAAACTCTAAAAAAGGGATAGAAAGACCTCTACGTAGCAGCTAGAGTGATGTCTAAAAATATAAATCAATCCAAATCACTAAAATCTACTAAAAATTTTGGATCTTCGCGATGCACCTGGCATAAAATCCAAACTTCTTGTCCTGACCAACAAAGTTGTATTTCATCTAGCCCTACTTCCTTCTTAAAGTTGTTCTGTTCACTAATATAGCTCCAAGTCTGAATAAGGTAACTAACACAATGTAGGCGATCCATAAATATCTGCTGGATGAATGAATGCCTATCACATGACTATTTTCCTGGGTTGCTAACTACATCCTGAAGGAATGGACTTGACTCAGCTTCAAAACAGCATCCATTTATTCCTAGAGCGATCAGAAACAAAGAGCTTACTGCCGTGCTTGCTCAAAAGACTCAGAACAAAGTGCAACAGGTTATAAATGATATTTCCCAAGTGTGTATCTTAGGACACTAGTGCCACAGTTGTTTCTTTATAATGGAGTTCAAGTGTCACATCTGTACACATCTATAACTGCATACTCAACACCTCTGTTTGAATGACTAAGGGATGTCTCAAACTTATCAGTCCCAAACTGATTTCACTTTTATTGACTCAGTAAATGGCAATATATACTTCTAGATCAGACCAAAAACCTCTAAGTTTTTCCTGACCACTAATTCTCACATTCTAATCAAATTCATTAGCAAAATCTCAGCATTTCACACATCTTCACTGACACCAGCCTGGCCCAAGCCACTGTTTTCCCTCCTGGATTGTTAACAACTGCATCCTCACTAGTTTCCCTACTTCCGTCTCTGGCCCTCCCATGTCAATGTAGCCTCGACACAGCAGCCAAATTGATCTTTTCAAAGTTAAGTCAGCTATGCCACAGCTGTGCTGAAAATCCTCCATGGAGTCCCATTTCCCTCAGAATTAAGGCTAGTCTTTTCAACGGCTTGTATTGCCCTACATGAACTGGCTTTTGGTTACCTTTTTAACTTCAATGTCTATCATTCTACTCTACTCATGCAAAATAGTCTTCAACCTCAGGGCCTTTGCACTTGCTGTTCCTCTATTTAACCAATGAGGCCTTTTCCTGACTATCCTATATAAAATAACCCCAACCCCACACCCAGTTTTCTCTAGCCCCCTTCATTAATTTCATGTTTTTCTCTATAGTATGTTATCACTACTTGTAAAAATACATGCTTTCTGTATTTGCTTATTGCCTGTTTTCTGTCCAAAAAGTAAGTTCTACAGAGGCAAGAACTTTGTTTTGTTGCTGTTTCCCTAGTACAAACCCAGAAGAAATAAGTCAGATATGTGAATGTTGAGTGTACATGTTAGGTGGAGGGTGGGAAGGACAGGAAGACAGCCTATGGAGTAAGAAACTCCTATTAAAATACTTCAGAAACAGTATTCCTTGGAATGCACATTGGGAAACTGGTCTAAATGTTCTGGAATTAAAAGAAAGTTAGACCTTACAGCCTTTTGACCCTACGAACTTCCACTCATAAAACAAAAATATTTTAACACATAAAGCATGAAATGACTCAATAGTTAAAATACTGTACTATATTCTAATGAAACTGGCGATTACTGAAATCTAACTTAACAGCTTTAAAAGGTATATAGCATGGTGAGGTGAAAAAGAACAAAAGTTTTGTTCTTGTTCAAATTACCTTTCTGAGCTTGAGACTCATCTGGGAGATACTCACCTGGGTTATTCCTGGGAGAATTGAAAGTGATCACTTACTTAATACCTAGGACTGACAGCCGGTTTATACTTAAACACTCAATGGCCATCCATTTATTTCTTACAGATCTGAAATATTTCTATTTCAACTTCTAAGAAGCAAAAAATTTTAGGAATTAAACAATTCCAGACTTTTTGACATCTCAGAGTCTGATTCTGATCTGTGCTCTCCAACCCGTCTCACCATCATTATGAAATGAGTCCACCTGGCCCAGAGTGGTAGAGAATGTCTTTAGATTTGGTGGGGTTATTAGATATATGGACCTGCAATTCTCTCTGGGGAATAAGGAAGAAATTTCCAGAATGGAAAGGGTTTTGCAGTGTTTAAAAAACACACTGAATATTATAATTTTATATTTCATAGGGGGAAAGCCCTACAACTTTGGTAAGAGAAAGTAAAAAGTTCAACATCATTTTCTTGACTGATGGGGATGCACTAAAGATACTGGGACTCAACCAAAGGAATATCTCTTTGGAGTGCTGTGAAATTTTTATGTTAATCAAGAAGAGTTAAAAGATTTTTTTTTTTTAAGATTTTATTTATTTGACAGAGAGAAACACAGCCAGAGAGGGAACACAAGCAGGGGGAGTGAGAGAGGGAGAAGCAGGCTTCCTGCCCAGCAGGGAGCCCGATGTGGGACTCGATCCGGGTCTCCGGGATCATGACCTGAGCCGAAGGCAGTCACTTAACCAACTGAGCCACCCAGGCACCCCGAGTTAAAAGGTTTTTAAAAAGTCTGGGAAACTCTTATCTAGACCTACCCAGCAGAAATGTTTACAGGTTAGGAAACAAAAAAATAAAATCCCAAAAAAGTTAACAGTGTCCAAGTCAGAGATGGGAACCAGCTTAGAGTGGACTTAAAGACAGATCCTTCTAACCTGTAGTCCTAATTCTCAATGTATTATATATTGGTTATGGTTAATGAAGAATTAACTGTATGCCAGGTGACAAAATGTTTCCCCCATTCATTAAAAATCACTGAAACAAAGGTTAATTACTTGAATTCTCTACTGTCAAATATTTGCCTCTGCCTCCCACAGCCTTATCTAAGAAGGCCTATCTCTTCAGCATTTAATAGAGGATTCTTTTGCATACAATTATACCACTTAATATTTACAACAGTCTTGCAAGCTCAGTGGTACGGGACCTACTTTGCAGACAAAAACAAAAAAACAAAAAACAAAACAAAAAAAAGCCCAAGGTTAGGTGAAGTTAGGTGACCTGCCCATGATCATAAAATTGGTGGCACTAGAATTCAACTCAGTCTAAGTCCCAAGCTCCTTTCACTAGCAGCCCTCCACCCCTCACCCTCCACCCCGTCTCCCACAGGAAAACAGAACTCGTTGAATTTACAGAAAGAGGAGCTATGCTTTTCGGATTTTAATGGACGTATTTAATGTCTAGTAACCCATAGGTAAGAGTTACAGAAATAAAATACATCGTTATAAAGTGATGAAGACCTTGTTTCAACTGAACGTACTGACAAATAATTTCACAATTTAAATGTAGCATTTTCACAAACTGCCTGGAAAATTGGGGGAACTGTGCCCTCAAGCGGTCAAACAGGGCCCATCACTGGCGCTCTCTACTTGCTCAGCTGGTGTAAAGCCAAACCAGCAACGTTGCAATTTTCCTGGAATATCCCAAAGGGGCAAACGCTCTGGACTCACCAAAAGCGTAGGTGCCCGCCCTCGCTCCCGCCCAGGAAAGCTGGGCGCATGCGCCTGGCCGGCGGCTACCACCGCCTGGTGGCGCCACTGCCCCCCACGCCCGTTTCACCCGCTCAGCCCGCTCTTTCGAATACCTTTGTCTAATTCCATAAGAGCAGAGTTAGCATCCAGCTCCTGTTCGCCATAGCCGGCATCTGCCAGGAAAGACTTAGTTGAGTTTGATGCCATGACCTGAATAGTCACTCGACTAGCCTATTTAAAAAGATTGCAAACTCTGCCCCAGCACCGCCATCTTCTTCCACCACCTTCTCGCGGATTTTTCCTCCGCGCTCTGTCAAGCCCTGTTACGCATGCGCCCTGGTCACCCCGCCGTTCGCCAGCGCCTCTGCGGCCCCCTGCGCAGGCGCTCAGGGAGCTCCTGAACTCCGGGTTCCCGCGGCTCAGAGAAAAGGAGGCGGGGATTGGAAGGGGGAAGTGACTCGGAGGCGCCCGGACGCTGCGGCGGGAGCCAATCAGAGGGCGTGACGTCAGTTTGGCGGGGAGTTTGGTGGCCGGGGCTTACAGTGGCGGGAGTTGGAGGCAATAACTAGTCGTGTTCTGAGGGGCGCAAGAAACGGTTTCTGCTGAACCTGGGGGGCATTTTCACGGCTTTTCCGTCAGTTGAACCTTTTCCTCTGGTCCAGATGCTCTTCAATTCGGTGCTTCGCCAGCCCCAGTTCGGCGTCCCGAGAAATGGTGAGTAACGGCCCTAACCGCTTCTTCTTGCTGGCGGGCTTCACCTCCCCCGAACAACGCGGCGGACCAAGGCCGACTCCAACTCTGTTTCCCAGCCCCCGACTTCTCCCATGGCCAGAGTGAGTTCGTGTTAGCGAGGACTACTGAACCAAGCTGCATTTTCTTGCCCTTGGAACACTTTTAATCGTAATCGGGATTTTTTAAATCGTAATGTGGGCTGACGGAGGGAAGAAAGTCGAATCGACTGGCCTTCTTTACGGCTTCTGTCTCTGTTGCACAGTAACTGGAAAATGCGTGCATTTGTGTGTGTGCGCGCGGTTCCACAGCTATGTGAGATCGTCAGGACTCGTGTTCGCTGAGTGATTTGTTGTAGAACTTTAGTGAGCCTGCTATTCGCTTATATATACTTGTGAGTGTGACCCGCTATTAAGGAACTCATTCCAGCCGAGAAGACAACATCTGCTTCCAGCGTGGTCAAAAAAATGTTTCCTCTGGTTACTGCATGTGCGTAAAAATACGAAATTACAGAGCGAAAAATGCCCATAACCACATCTCCCGGAGATAACCACTCGAGATAGATTAAAGTAGATTATTCCAAATGCTTTTCAATGCCAAGGTAATATGTATTGTTATTTACAGAAATGGCATCAAAATGCTCTGTTTGGTTTGTTTTTCACTGTAACGGCATAACTTAGGGAATATTTCCATAGTATGTAGAAATCCAACTTCCTCACTACAGTTCTTCAGGTTCCTTAGGTTAAAACATCCGCAGTGGGAGTTTTGAGCTTAGGTTTGGGTGTCATCGACCTGAAACTCTGGTTAAATTTTTGAGGAAGGAGTTACTACCCAGACTAAGGTTGGATACAAATGAAATCTCATTCATTTTTAAATGGACTAGGTCTTCTTTCCCTTTGGAACCATGTGGAAAACAAGAAAGAATCTGAGAAGGGAACTTTCTATATTAAGGCAAAGGTCTAGGAAGAGGATATTGAGAAGTAAACTGAGGAGTAACCCCACAACTTCCTGCCCCCAATTTGAACTTGATACATTTGTCACCTACTTCCCTCCTGGATAATCTTTCTGATTATGCTCTAAATGCCCCTCTCTGACTCTCCTGGTACCTTGCTTGGATAACTTCTATGCTCCGTGTCATGAGTGGCAGTACTGCCCAATGATTAAGAGATCTGTCGTGGACTTAAACTGCCAGAGTTTTAATTCCCACTCCAGCCCTTATGGCCTCTGGGACCTGGGGCAAGCTGTTTATACTTAGCCTTTATTTTGTAGCAGATAGTCTCCAAATTCTCTAATCTTTTCATCTACTTTCCCCTTCTCTCTCATTTATAAATATTCATTTATAAATATTCATTTATTGTTATGTGTCAGACACCGAAATTCATTCTTTGATATAGATTATGCACAGAACTTTATAGGACCATCTTCCTTCCCCTTCCATGTTAATGTTCCACTCTAGGCCCGTTTTCTCCTGCCTACTCTCATGGATGAGCCACAACCAGGATTTTCCACTACTACTAACAGCCTTCCATTCCGTATACTTACTTTACATCTATTCCTGTAAAAGCTGTGTGACCATCTTCCTGCAGCAGTTGGTGCCACAAACACCTCAAACTCAAGTACTCAAAACTGCCCCCAGACCTGCTATATTACCTACCTTAGGGAGTGGTCCCATTATTTTAAACCAGTCTTCCCAGCCAGAAACCTGAGTCAATCAAAATTCCTCTGTTCTCCTCAAGATACAGAAAATTCCCCCAAAGGTCCCTTAAAATCTCTTGAATCTGTTCTCTCTCTATTCCCACTGATTTTGCCTCATCACCATAGCTTGGATCTGTTCTATGCTTACCATTCCATTCCCCTAGTTTGGGCCCTAATAACTACTTGTCTGTATTATAACAAGGCTCCCAAATGGCTTCTTAGTTTTCTTCTCTTCAGTTTATTCTCCACATTGCTGCCAGCCGTCATTCTAAAGTGGAAATCTGATTATTCTTTTATGTATTTTTGAGTTGTTATCTAAAAGTTTTTATCATAGGTTTAAACTTACTGAAATTTTAAAATAAAAATGCTATGTCATATAATTTACCTAATAGAATATGAATACTGTAGTGATTTGATGATCATATCAATCATTTTTTTTAATATGAACAAACTCTTTAAATGCCAGGTTTTCTATGTACATATCAACATTGAACAGCATAGGGGTTAGAGTCACCAAACCCCACACAGTCAAAATCACCTATAACTTTGACTGTCCCAAAACTTTCCCAATAGCCTGTTGGCTGGAAGGAAGACTTACCAATAACATAAATAGTCAATTTAACACATACTTTTTATGTTATGTATATTATATACTGTATTCTTATAATAAAGCTAGGGAAAAGAAAATGTCACTAAGAAAATCATAAAGGAGAAAATATATTTACAGTACTGATTTGTGGAAAAAATCCACAGATAAGTGGACTCACACTGTTCAAACCTGTGTTTGAGGGTCAACTATATAGTTGCTTTTTCTCCCTTCATTTTATTTCCGCTTTATTTTTCCCACAGAATTTATCCTAATGTAATTTGATTCTAAGTTTGAAAAGTTATTTTATTGATCACGCTGTCATACTCCTCTGTGGAAAAAAACTCAGTATTCTGTAATCATAAGGGTCTAAGTGCAAGAGTTTCTTCTGAATTGAATCGTTATAACTACTAGCATGCAAATGATCAAAACATTATAGACTTAATTTTGATAAATAAATGAAGCAAAAAGTAAGATTTTACTGGAAGTGTATCTTTTAAAGAGATGGATTTGGCTGTTTATGATGCCTTTATTAAAGGAATTATCCTATTGTTTCTTAGTTGGAGTCCCAGAAGTTTTTGTACCTTGGATGAATGCAAGGTATAAGATCAGGTCATGGAAATGCCCTTTTTTAAAGGTGGAAGAAAGCAGTGATGAAGGGAGAGAAGAAAAAAGAGCCTCAACATTCTTAGATCAGTAATAGAAATGCATCTATATCAACTGATTCTCTGAAAACTCATGTCTTTGGATACTCCTTGAAAAATTGGCATGTAATCTCAGGGGCTTAAATTGTACATTGAGGAAAGAATAGGGTTTTCCAAATGAGTGTTATGGGGGAAAGAATTACTTGTTCATGTTGGAAGCAGCATAGCACAGTAAGTATCCGAAAGTTGCTTATGAGACCAGTCCACAACTGTGTGTTGTAGGGAATGCAGAAATGGAGGGGTAGGTAGTTACTAAGTTACTAAACCATGTTAGGCTGTTTGTTGGTGTTTGGATATTAGTCTGTAGGCAATGAGGTAGAGTTGAAGGGGTCACTTTATTTGTAAAGAATTAGGTATCAAAGTTTATCATGTTCAGTTCCACCTGAATTGTTCAAGATTTGGTCCTGTTCAATTTGTACATTGCAATTGTTAGATTATTATCATTTTTAATGCCAAGCCACAAGTGTGTATATACAGAGGTTTTTGTTTTAAAATTCATTCTGTAGATGGATATTTGTGAACTCTACAATATATGTTATTCTTTCTTTAGTGGACTTTTAATAGCTTCTTTATACTGATACCTGACCTTGAGGTAATAACCCCAGGAATAATTACTAAATCTAGATTGTATTCTTTGCCTCTTTTGTACTGATTCCTTCAGGTTATCTCTAGGAACATCAAAGCTAGATTTGTCTGAGGTTATGTCAGACTGAGATGTCTTTTCCAAAGAGTATTTTTGATGAAAAGTGATCATTTGAAAGTACCCCCAAAATGTGAGTTTATTATTTAAACAGCTCTTGATAGATTGTAACTTCTGATGCTTAATAAACATTTAGTTCTCAGTAACCATTTATTTAATGTTTCTTTTATATATCTAAAATGTGTTAACCTACATATCTAAATAATAAAACAAATCTTTAAAGATTGCTTACTATTTATTTAGTACTGTAGTGCCCATTAGATCTCTGACCCAAGCAGAATAAATGCTCCCTCGACCCTGAATTTCTTCCTCTCTCATATATTCTGTGAAAACTTACTCATCTCTTGACACGTTTGATTTCACATACTCTAAAGACTTTACTGACCCTATTACTAGCCAGGGTTTAATTGATTGTATTCTAGGAGTGGGTAAATACTGCCTCACTTTAAAATTGTTCTAATATAGTTTAAGATACTGTGACTTGTTAACATTTTAGAATCCTAGAATTTCAATATTGGAAAGAGGAAGTGAAATTAGAATTTACCTGTGAATATGTTAGTAGGTAGGTAGGCAAATTTACGTTCATTATTTCCTTTAACTCTTTGACCATTGGATTATGTTTTATGTTGCAGGTAATTAAAGATTTTGCAGTAATGTTGATTTAGAAACTCTGCAAACAAAATGTTAATAGAAGAGAATGGCAGTTTTAATGGTTATGGTAGTCTTTGTGGTTGTATTTTGTAGTTGTCACCAAAGGGTGCATGAGACCATGATCTTTTTTAATGTGCAAAGGCCATTTGTTTCTTAAAATCTTCAGTGTACCAGCAAGAGTCTCCACTCAAGATGGTAAGCCCAAAGCTGTACCTCACCAGAAGTTTAGAGTGCCCTTTATTTCTACCTTAAGACCCCTTAGGAAAATACCAGAACCTGTATTATAGAGGACCCTGAATAGTGAGTGAATTTGTATAAAATATGTAAAGCTTTTTAAAAACAAATATTTACCTTTGCACTTGTTAAAAGTATTGAAATGTGGTGATATATTGAAATCTATAAAGCATCATGTCTGTCTTTAGGATGGTCTTCCCAGTACCCTCTACAGTCCCTTCTAACTGGTTACCAATGCAACTGTAATGATGAGCACACTTCTTATGGAGAAACAGGAGTCCCAGTTCCTCCTTTTGGATGTACCTTCTCTTCTGGTAAGAGAATTACTATCTAAGCTAGGCTTGCTCAGAAATGATCTATTTCATACTTAAAGAAAAACTATACTGAGATGTCCCCCTTTAAAGAAAAAGTAGGTTAGATAGATGGTAGAATTTCTCTAATAGCTGTTCTCCTCTGATTTATGAATTAAGACTTTTTAAAATCTCTGTGCATTATTATATATTTCCTCTAAAACATAAGACTATTATAGCATTGCTGTTTTTTGTTTTCTTTTTAACTGATACTGGGAAAGGATTGCAAAGGTTCAGCCATCATGAACACTCTTTTGCTCGATGGATAAACCTTTTGGTCTGATGGAATCTCTCTGTAATGCATTGGGAAACATGAACAAAAATAGAGTACTTGTCCCCACTGTTAACGACTTGAGAGGGGAAAAGTAAAAGGGTATGAAAAGGAAATTTAACTAATAGAGTCCGCCTGCTGCTGGCCTATATCATAGCTTTTCTTTCCCCTTGGTCAATGTCACTCTTGTTTTATTTAAGCCTTACCTGTTTCTAAATAAGAGATTATCTGAAGATAATTTTGGTGGTTTTAAGTCGTTTGCTGAATTAGATATTATGGCAAATTTTAAGCAATCTTTAATTCAAATTACCTTTCTACCATATCAGATGCTATTTGGGTAGAATCATCTTCCCTCTTCAGAGTCTTTGTATTTAGCTTATAGCTTTCAGTTAATCTGCATTGTATTGTTTTTAGAGCTTTATGCTGAGCTCTTAAATTTCTATGTTATTCTTTATGTATCTTGTTATTTCTTATTTAGCTCCCAATATGGAGCATATGCTAGCAGTTGCCAATGAAGAAGGCTTCGTTAGATTGTATAACACAGAATCACAAGCCTCTAGAAAGAAGTGTGTCAAAGGTAAGTCTAGGCCTAAAATTTTTACTTTAACATTATTTTAAATTCATAAGGCCTTAAGTAAATTGTTATTTGAATGTATTCCTGATTATATTCACTTCTGATGAAGTTAAAGAAAATGGTACATGGCCCTTCTGTCAATAATATTGTAAGTATGGCAATACTTTTACTGAAAGTTGAAAAAAACAATATAGTTTAGGATTAAAAACAGTTCTTTTAAAAAGTTTAATCTTTTACACTTAATGTAGTTGGAGGAAACATTATTTTAAAATATTTATGTTGACCAAGCATTTCCTTTATATAAGGTAAAGTTCTACTGATCTTAAGAAGCTAATAATTTGAATGGGTGCCTGGGTGGCTCAGTGGGTTAAAGCCTCTGCCTTCGGCTCATGTCATGATCTCAGGGTCCTGGGATCGAGGCCCACATTGGGCTCTCTGCTCAGCAGGGAGCCTGCTTCCTCCTCTCTCTCTCTGCCTTCCTTTCTGCCTACTTGTGATCTCTTTCTCTCTGTCAAATAAATAAATAATACCTTTAAAAAAAAAAAGAAGCTAATAATTTGGAATGAGTTATATCAAGTGTGGATATAAGTAAAACAGGCTTTAAGTGATAAAGATGTCCCCCAAAATGCCATGAGTGTCAAAAGTAAAGCTCTCATGTGGTAAAGACGGCAAGGACATTAAGAGTAGAACATTTGAGGGGTGCCTGAGTGGCTCAGTTGGTTGAGCAACTGCCTTCGGCTCAGGTCATGATCCCGGAGACCCGGGATCGAGTCCCACATTGGGCTCCCTGCTCGGTGGGAAGCCTGCTTCTCCCTCTCTCACTCCCCCTGCTTGTGTTCCCCCTCTGGCTGTGTTTCTGTCAAATAAATAAAATCTTAAAAAAAAAAAAAGAGTAGAACATTTGAGTGGGACTGTGGTATTTAAACCATAGGTGTAGGACCTGGCAGGTGGAGGAGAAAGCATTAGCAAAAGCCTAGAGATAAGAAAGCATAGGCTATAATTAGGGTATGGAGAGGGATCCAGTTTAATTGGAATAAGGTATGTGGAGACGAGAGATAAAACTTGCAACAGATAAAGGCCAAAGCCTGCAGAACCTTAAATGTCAAACTGCTTTAGATTCCATTCAGAGAGCATGAGGAAGATTTTTGAACTGGAGCATGTTTCAGAAAGATTCCATTTTGAAGACTATATTACTAGTCACCTCATGGAAAGGAATTCGATATCACATAATAGTGTTCTGTAGTAATGAAGGAAATATGTAAGTTCTGTGAGTATACAAGTTCTCTTTGGCCCATGGATGATAGGGCACTGATGACTTATTTTTTCACTCTAGCTTTCAAGAAATTCAAACTGCTGTTTATTTTTTTTTTAAAGATTTTATTTATTTATTTGACAGAGAGAAACACAGCAAGAGAGGGAACACAAGCAAGGGGAGTGAGAGAGGGAGATGCAGGCTTCCCGCTGAGCAGGGAGGAGCCCGATGTGGGGCTCCATCCAAGGTCTCCGGGATCATGACCTGAGCCGAAGGCAGTTGCTCAACCAACTGAGCCACCCAGGCGCCCCCAAACTGCTGTTTAAAAGGTTACCCCTGAACATAGTCTAGACATTTCACATTCACTTTTTTTTTTTTTTTCTTTTTTTTGCTTAGAATGGATGGCTCACTGGAATGCTGTTTTTGACCTGGCTTGGGTTCCTGGTGAACTTAAACTTGTAAGTGACTTGCATTTTATTGGAATCTGTGTAAATACTAATAAAGCATTGCTTTATTAAAATATACCTTATATTTTGAAAGGTTACAGCAGCAGGTGACCAAACAGCCAAATTTTGGGATGTTAAAGCTGGTGAGCTGATTGGAACGTGCAAAGGTCATCAATGCAGCCTTAAGTCAGTTGCCTTTTCTAAGTTTGAGAAAGGTAGGTCTATGCCTATCCTCTTTCATGTCCTTAACCTCCTTTATGGTGAGTTAATAAGAACCTTTGATTGTTTCCACCCTTTCCCCTGTCAGAGTTGCTACTTTTCCTACTTTGAGATTGAGAGTCTCATGACAAAAATCCTCCATGAAATTAAGCTGAATTTTAGTCCCATTCTTATGGATATTATCTCCAACCTGTCCCTCTAAGTTAAGAATCTTCAGACAATTTTTTTCTATAATCCTGCTGATAAGGTAAACATTTATAAACAGCTACAATACTTCTGTTCAACTTTGAGTGTCCTTTAAAGTGAAAACCCTGTACTGAACACTGATTAACTCTATTTTGTAAATGAGTTACTTTAACTCTACTAGTAAAATTTTAATTAAATGGAGTGTGAGGCCAGAGTGGGAAACCTGATAAAAATGGACATGATTCTCACCTAAAAACTTACTGTTTAATTACTTTAAATGGTCAATTCCCTAGTATGTTTTCAACTATTATTTACTCATAATTGATCTTTCTATGTTTATTTTACTGTTATAGTGGAGAAGGAAGACTTGAAGAGTTATATAGTATAGCACAGTACTATAATGCTAGGGAAAAACTTAGGAGTGTCTGAATTAGCTCTTCATTTCTGTTCATTTCTTTTCTCCTTCCTCCATTAGTTTCTTACTGAATAATTTCTTTTTTACAAATAGATAGACCAACAAACATTCATCTCAAAGAAGTGACTGAATTAATCTGATTTTAATCTCAATAATAGAGATAAACTTTATGGTCTTCTTTATCATTAAGAAATATTCTATTTTTTAAAAAAAAAGATTCTATTTTTAAAAGAAACACTTTCATTAATTCACATGAGCACTCAGAAATATTAAACTGAGTTGTTGAGCTGATCTGGACTCAAAGAAAGATCAATTTTAATTGACGGGCTGCTTTTGAGAGTGGAACCTTGAAGAATATATGGCATAGTTTTTACCTCTGCAAAGTTTTCATTAATACATCTATTGTATAAAGTTAGGTATGGTTACATTCTAATGTACTACTGTGTCAGAGTTGACTCTGAGTTTATAAAAATAATGTATGATCATGAAAATTAACCTTACTAAAGGTAAATTTATTTAAAGGTTAACAGAAAGGAAACACTATATCTTTTTTTCCCTTTGCTTAATTTTTAAAATTCTATACAGTAAATCTATGCCAATATGGTCTAGTAGAAAAAGCATTGAATTAAGAAATTGGGACTAGTGGCTTTTATCATGGCTCCTATTAGTCTGTAGGTTATCTAGGTTGAATTAGCTGTTGGACACTGCCCTCATGGCCACATAGTTTGGTTGGTAAATGCAGTTTAGATTTTAGGTCTTTAGCCAGATGCCTTTGCACAGGGCACCCTTTTACAATCATACATAGAACTCTTGTGTTTTATTTCTGTTTTTGCCTCTAAACTCTTGGGCAAAGTTGTTTTTATCTCCTTGGACTTTCATCTGTTGATTTTTTTTTTTTTTTTTTAAGATTTTATATATCTATTTGTTAGAGAGGAGAGAGTGAGCGCACAGGCAGGGGGAGCAGCAGGCAGAGGGAGAAGCAGGCTCCCCACTGAGCGAGGAGCTCAATCCCAGGACCTTGGGATCATGACCTGAGCTGAAGGCAGATGCTTAACTGACTGAGCCACCCAGGTGTCCCAATGTTTTTGTTTTTTAACAGGGAATTAAGTCAGTATGAGTCAAATTGCAGACTCAGACCTACAGAGAGGTCAGATCTCAGTTCAGTTCTTTAAGCCTTAGTTACAAGCTTTTGATTTTCCCTTGCATATATGGTTCAGGGGTCCTTTCTCTGGCTCTCTCCAGGGTTCCCCTCGCTCTGGCTCTGGCAGCTCTTGTTGCCTGCTTTTTCTCGTTCCTCTGGCTTGAAAGATGGCAGGTTCTGTATTGGCATCTTAGCTGCCTGCTACTGATGCTGCAACTGTGGCTGCCTTCAAGTTTACTGCCTTACAAAAGCCAGTAAATTAGCCCAGGCCAATGACTTGCTTCAGGCGTTGACTTCTCTCCAAAAATTGCAGGTTTTTGTTCAGTTTCTAAAGAGCCCTCAGGTATGGTTTTTATATTTTGTCCAGAGTTTTTTTAGCTAAGGCAGATAGATTGGTTTGGTAAGTGCTCACTCTTCCACACAGGAAGCAAAAAAATTTTTTTTGGTTTTGTTTTAAAGAATAAAACATTACAGATAAATTGAAGTTCTACTGTTTCCTTCTCCAATCCCATTGCTCTCTTTCCATCCCTAGAGGCATCCTCTTTCACCATTTTGTATGGATCTGGTCCATATTTTTATACTGAAGACAGTACAACTTAGAGATTTGGCAAGTGGGCTCTGGATCTATTCTGCTAGGAATACCTTTATAAATTACTTATTTTGTCTATGCCTTGGTTTTCTTATCTATAAAATGAGAATAATAATACCCACCTAATAGGGTTAATAACAAGAATTGAGATAATGAATATAAAGCACATGGGATAGTGTGTAGCACTTAGTAAACTCTCAGTTATATTTTGGTTATTGCTTTTTCATTCTTCTTTCCATAGGTGTACTACATATAGCATTTTATATGGTTTTAAGAATATTATACAAAGGGATTATTCTCTAAAGCATAAGCATTTTGAGTTCTTTATAATCCTTTCCCTTCACTCCTTTGTTTTCTCTTATTTGTTGTCGAGCCATAAATTGTTTCGTTTTTAATTGCGTATGCCAGTTACAATACTTAACCATATAATAGATGCTCTAGAAAACTTAAAGTACATGCATTATTGGCCTGGTTTTATTAACTTCTTGCTAAACTATTTCCCTATAGCTGTCTTCTGTACAGGTGGAAGAGATGGAAACATTATGGTCTGGGACACCAGGTGCAACAAAAAAGGTAGCCTAGTTCCATTTTAATTTTGACAAGTGTGGGATCACCTCATACTTATTTTGAATGAGTTGGTGATTTTTATCTGGTTACCACCAGGGGGCACACGTTCATAATACCCCATTTCTGCTCACTGTTCAATTCTCAGGATTGTTGTGATTGTTGCAAGTATTATCCTCTGTATTTACCTCATATTATTTTCTGAACTGTGCTACTTATTGATAAAATTAAGGTTATTAATACATGGGCTCAGTCGTATAAATCTTTTAAAAGTTTTTTAGCTTTAAAGGATTAGATTAAATTAAACATAATTATGCTCACATTGCCCCATGATGTCATTAAGCAGACTACAATGATCATGTCACTGCTTACTTCCTTTTTTAAAAATAATTTATTTTTTAATGGACTGTTTTTCAGAGCAGTTTTAGATGTACAGCAAAATTGAGCAGAAAATGCAGAGAGTTCTCTGAGAACTAATGTACTCCCTATCCTTACAGCCTTTCCTATCATCAGCATCCCATGGCAGAGCTGGACATTTGTTAAAATTGATGTACTTGCACTGATACACCATTAGCATGCAATGTCCCTCAATATTTTGTAGTAGGGTTAACACTTGGTGTTGCACTTTTTATTGGTTTTGACAAATGTATAATGACGTGTGTCTACATTATAGTATACAGAATAATTTCACAACACTAAAAATCCCCTGTGCTCATCCTGTCCTCCCCCCGGCTCCTGACAACCACTGATTTGTTTTTTTTACTATTTCCAAAATTTTACCTTTTCCAGAATGTCATATAGTTGAAATCATACAGTAAGTAGTCTTTTGAGATTGGCTTCTCTCACTTACCATGTATTTAAGGTTTCCCCTTGTCTTTTCATGGCGTGGTAGCTCATTTCTTTTTACCATTGAATAATATGCCATTATCTAGACATACCACAGTTTATTCATACATTTACCTCCTGAAGGACATATCTTGATTGCTTCCAAGTTGTGGCAGTTAGGTGCTATAAATATAAGCTGCTTTAAATATCCATATGCTTGGGCGCCTGGGTGGCTCAGTGGGTTAAAGCCTCTGCTTTTGGCCCAGGTCATGATCTCAGGGTCCTGAGATCGAGGCCCGCGCTGTGCTCTCTGCTCAGCAGGGAGCCTATTTCCTCCTCTCTCTCTCTCTGCCTGCCTCTCTTCCTACTTATGATCTCTCTGTCAAATAAATAAATAAAATCGTTTAAAAAACCTACCAAGATTGTTCATTTTTAATTAATAAATAAATAAATTATTTATTTAATAAATAAATAAACATCCATATGCTTATTTCTCTTATATACATCATAATGGCACCAAAAAATGTAATTCAGTAGTTCTGCTGGCTTCTAATTTTACTATTAAGAATATAATTAATTTTGAGATCTTACATGTAAATGTTACATTCAGCATGGGAATAAGGCTCTGAAACCTAAATCAGTTTGCCTCAAATATCTTTCAGATGGATTTTATAGGCAAGTGAATCAAATCAGTGGAGCTCACAATACTTTAGACAAACAAACTCCTTCAAAACCTAAGAAGAAACAGAATTCAAAAGGACTTGCTCCTTCTGTGGTAAGGTTTTATAGCTGTGTCCATGTGTGCAGATCTTAACATGTAGTAGCATGGAATCTCATTCTAGGTAACTTGTTGGGCATAAAATAGAAGGTATAGATTAAGTGAATGAGGAGTCTTCATTCAGTGGTTTATTGTTTACTGCTCAATACCTATAATAATAGTTCTCAAACTCTAGTTTGTAAGACAGTCACCTGGAAACATAATAAAAATTAATCTTCCTGAGCCTCATCCCTAGAGATCTCCATGTGTACATGATCTACAATAGAATATAATTTATTAGGAAAGTGATGAAAGTTTGAAGAAGTATATTAAGTATATTTCTATAGGGGGAGGCAATCCCTGATTTTTTATGTAACACAAACTATAGGGAATATATGAGTTTTTAATATTTTTTTGAACATTTGACAAAATATTTAAATATATTCAAACATGTAGGTAGAATATAATATCTCTCTAACATCTTGTACTCAACACTTAAACGTTGCCCATAATACATCTGTTTTTCTTTTTAAAAAAATCGCCATGGCTTTTACTTTAATGTCTTTATTTTTCTAATGTTCCTGGTCTGTAAGGCCCAAATCAGTATGTTGTAGAAGTGTGTTTATTAAAACGTTAGGACTTAAAATTGCATACTAAGAATAGGACACAGGCATGAGTAGAAACTGACAGGAATAACAGTGATTTTTGGAGGCCAAATGGAGTTAAAACGAATATCATTTCAGACAGTCAGATTCCGAGCCAGGGAGACTTGTTAACAGCACTTATGGGGTGAGATTCCATTGAAATTCCTTTAAATTTTTCAGAGCACATAATCATCTTTTATCAGTAGTTCTTTAGATACTTCTATGTGACAGTAGATGGTGATAATTTGTAGATGCAACAGGCACAAGAAAGTTAAATGAGTTTTTTATGGAGATGTAGCTTATTAGTAGGACTGTTTTTAAGTAGACACCAGTAGGTTTAGACATATCTCTTATTCACCTATTTGTTTCCTGAGTATAAGTCAAAGTCAACCCTATGTATTATAACTTAATGATATTTAGGTCATTTTCATACTAAAATTACTTTTTGGTCAGTATAAATATCTGACAGGATTATTGGAGAGAGAAGATTTAATCTAACTCAGAATTTGGGTGGGGAAAAGCCATCATTTTAGCACTTTGGTCTCTTGATGGTGAAGATTATGATACCGAAAATGGGACTTTGTTCTATTTTTTTCTACCTTGTGCTGGTCAGGATTTCCAACAGAGTGTTACTGTGGTCCTCTTTCAAGATGAGAATACATTAGTCTCAGCGGGAGCTGTGGATGGGTAAGTGCCTTTATTTCTTGGTTCTTTTGATGAAATCTCTTTCATAAACTATGATAGGGAAGTCATCTAGTCCCATTATAATCGAATGTGTATGCTTTTAACACTCCACGTAGTGACTATCCAGCTGAGAAGAGGAACTACAGATCACACTGAAAACTATGTAGTTTAGGACTTTTGCTCAAATAATTAAATGAGGTAATCCATATGTCATACTTAGCACATTATCTAGCACATAGGAGCTGTGTTGGCTGCTGCTGCTGCTGTTGTAGAGAATCTGGATGGGTAGTTCACTTGTCCATGCAGTATAACTTAAGCAGTGAGTCCTATTTTGAGGAGTAAAATTTCTGTTATTTTGGATTTTTATCTTTTCAGGTTTAGTAATACCTTAGAAGAAGAAATCCATTCTGGGTATAGAATGGGCATTTTGGGGAGTAATCTAACTATATTGATAGTAAGGCCTAATGACTTTCATATACCTGCCATCCATGATTGGTCTGAATGTTTGGCTTCCAAATAAATTTGTGGTACTTCTTGATTGGTTCCTTTGTTATGATAAAAATTCTCTGAGTGTTTTTTAAACACACTTCTTTGCTTATTTGCTTATGATACCTCTCAAGACATCTCTTCCTTCAAAACTAATTTAAAAACATGATGGCTTAATGAACTAGAATTTCCACTGTGTCTTTTGGACACTAAAACACGTCTTGGACCAAATTCTCAAGCACAAATGAAGGATTATCTCATTTACTAGTTATCCTTATGAATGACTCTGAAACCTTGTTTGTTTCCAAGGATAGTGCCCTTTTAGACCAAGCTTGTGTTTTCATGTTGCCAATAAACTAGATATTGAAGGGATGCCTGAGTAGCTCAGTCGGTTAGGCAACCTACTCTTGGCTTCTGCTAAGATCATGATCTCTGGATTGTGAAATCGAGCCCTGAGTTAGGGCTTCGTGTTCAGCAGGGAGTCTGCTTGGGATTCTCTCTCTCCCCCTTTACCTCCCCCTGTTCTCACTCACTCTTTCTCTCTAAAAATAAATAACATCTTTTTTAAAAAAGGAACTACATGGTCACCTGGGTGGCCCAGTGGGTTAAGCCTCTGCCTTTGGCTCAGGTCATGATCTCAGGGTCCTGGGATCAAGGCCCGCGTTGGGCTGTCTGCTCAGCAGGGAGCCTGTTTCCTCCACTCTCTCTGCCTGCCTCTCTGCCTACTTGTAATCTCTCTCTGTCAAATAAATAAATAAAATCTTAAAAAAAAAAAAAGGAACTACATGTTGAGGATTAAGACAATTATACTAATAGACGAAATGAAAAAATACTTTATTTCACAGGAAAAATTGTTTAGACCAGATTACTTAAGGAGTTACGTATAGAGATAAAATCACAGGGACAGAGCTTGTTACTTACATGTTAGAGGTTACATGCAGAGTGTCAAAGGCTTAGGAAGCATCTGTTTTGCTTTGTTTTTTTTTCTGAAAACAATGAAACAATGACCATCAGAACCCAACTTTCATCTTCCTTTTCCGCTCCCTTAGAGTAAACTCAGGGTAACCCATCACTAGGTCAGATCACATATGTTTCCGTTCTGCCTGAGTTGTTAGCATGACATTGGAAACAACAGTATGAGATAGTTCAGTCTGTTTCCCAATGAGATATCTTCATTATATCTGGTTGATGTGCCAGAGAAGTTAGATTAAAAGTCATCTCATGAAGTTCAATATAGTTGAAACTGGTTGGAGTTGGCGGCGGGGTGGAGGAGGCGGGAGGCTATAAAATAACTTTCTTTACCTTGGTTTTTTAGGGTAATCAAAATATGGGATTTACGGAAGAATTATACTGCTTATCGACAGGAACCCATAGCATCCAAGTCTTTCCTGTACCCAGGTAGCAGCACTCGAAAACTAGGTAAGCCTTTTTACACCCTGTGAGTTTTGTTAAAATTTTAAAAATAAATATCAAGCCAGTTTTCAGCATCATAGACTTGAGATTAACATGTGGTTGTATCTTCTGGAAATTTAAAAGTTAAAAACTCTGGAGAATATTTTTGGTTTGTATATATTTGAGGGAAGAAGAATTCTGATAATCTTATAGAATGATCTTCTTGCCTCAACATTGTCATCTCAGTTCTACTTGCTGTCATTGGGACATGCTAACTAAAGTTTCCTTTTTCTAGGGTACTCAAGTCTGATTTTGGATTCCACAGGCTCTACTTTATTTGCTAACTGCACAGATGACAATATCTACATGTTCAATATGACCGGATTAAAGACTTCTCCAGGTAAGATCTTAGCCATTTAAAATCTGTACCTGGAAAAATAAAATAAAATAAAATCTCTTGCCCAGAAACTATGCAGAGGTTTTTGTTAATGAAAATTTTATTGATAGTTTTTTCTAAACCCTATTTTTTAAGACATAGGAGGGCTTTGGTATCTTTGATTAGTTCCAGTGTTGTTTTCTTGGGTGCATTTTCCTTGTGATATTTCATAAGTAAACAGAATCCTGCTGTATATGGTGACTTAATTGTATTTTAATAGTGAGTCTTTCCTGAAATTATACCCCTTGACTATATTTAGAATTCTCTCAAATTTTGTAGGCTATAAAAGGCTATTCTCAGCTTTTGTCTTGTTCGGGGTTGTTAAAATTAGGGGGCTGAATTTTTTAAGTCCCTAAATAGTTTTTATCTGCCTCAGCCTTCTTAATGTTGGGCAGTGTCTATTTTATCTTTAATCCCTAACCTCACCTTTTTTTTTTCCCTTCAAGAAAATTAAGATTGGAATCTGGTGTTTAAAATTAATACATGCCACTTTAAGAAAAGAAAAGAAAGTTTCTTAGGCATACTCTTAAGGTTTTTTTTGGGGGGGTTACATAGTTTTAAGAACTTTTTCAATTACTTAGGCACGCTACATATTAGTAACCTTGTTCTTGCTCAGGTATAGCTTTGTCAGAAACAAATTCTATAATCCCTAAAGCTACCTACTTCCCAGTAAAGTACGGTGTGCTGATTAATAAGAAATCTTGAAATAGTATAGAACTTAACTAGGCTCTTACAGAAGTTTCCGAAGACTTCCCCAAGCCAGTATTAGGAGTTTGAGTTCTGTGACAGCTTCACAGTTGGTGTTTCCAATGTCCTGGATTAGGTCTGGTGTTGTCTAAATAAGAGGCAAGAGTATTTGGAAAAGGGAAGCAGTTTATAAATTCTTTTGCTGATTTCTGAATGGAATCAGAACTTGGACAGCTTCTAATTTAGATAGTCATATAAAATAGACTTTTCAAAATCTTTCTCCAAAAGGCGAAAGCATAATCCCAATTGTATTAGCAAATGTGCAAGAACTCTTTATTTCTGTGTCATTTTTTTTGTAGTGTGGCCCTAAATGGGGGCCTTGAGTTTAGTCAAACAAACATGCCCAAGGCAACTTTACTAAAAATTTAGAAACCTTTTTCCTGTGCTCCCAAAATTATTTTATTGGCTCCTATGGACAGGTAGGTAGGTAGATAACATTCTTTAGAAATTAAGTGACAGACAGACATGTGTATGACATTGGGTAATTGCTTATCTTTTTCAAAATTTCAGAAGGGGTCCTAGGCTTAATACTTTATCTCCTGTACTTTTAATTTACAGTGTTTTATTATACTAAGTGATGTTCATAAGAATGACTCTGAAGCAGTTCATTGAAGCATTTTCAGAGCCCAAGTTATCAAAGAAAGATTAAGTTGAGCTAATCAAAGCCAAGCAGGTTTGGGATTTTTTTTAATGCTTTGAAGCATTTACAATGTACTTGATTAGACCAGCAGAGGGCAATAAATACTTACGAGTCTACTGGGAAATTTGGTCTGTAGTTTTCCATTTATAGTTAGAGTTAAGAAAAATAAGTAATTACAGTTTTAGAGTTGTATTCAGAGCAAAGGATCCTGTTTATTTTGTGGGGATGTGCCTATCATAGTAGATAAATGTGTATCTAAATTGATTCATATTTTGCTTAACGCCCACAGTGGAAGTGTTGGTATGGAGAGTGTTTGATATGTAGGCTTTTTCTTCAAAAGCTAAAAATGCAAAGTCTTCTTCCAGTTTTATTCTGGCAAAAGGAAGAGATTTCTGTGAGCACTGAAGGAAAACTATTAAGTCCCTTGATAATTCTCTTCTTTCTGTTGAAGATTGGAGTGAACTTTTTTTCCTGCTTAAATGTATCCTTAAGCTCTTCATAAACTGCAGTTTTTTTCTTGTATTTCCTATTAATATTCTGATACCAGAGGCCTCAGGTTTTGGTCTTCTTAGGATAGAAGAACTCATCAAGCACATTGTGCTAGATTCAATTACTTTGCCCATATTTTATCACAGATATTAAGAAGTCTAAACTTAAAGGCTAACCCTAAACTAGTTGGAATATCTTCCATACAAACATATAGTTTACTACACTAGCTACTTTTCAGCCTTCTTAAAGTTTTAGATTAAAAAATTCCTGCAATAAATAAATAAATTGATTGATTCCTACATCCCAAATCTATATCCATAAATCTTAACTCTTTCCACTGATCTTACCTATTCATGCAACAGATGTTTGAAGATCTCTGTTCAAAGCACTGTGAGGTCTAGTGAGGAAAGAATAAAATATGAAATTTACCCTCAGTATTTGAAGTCTAAGAGGAAGAAGGACCAATGTATTGCTCAATAGGGAAAGCCCTATGCTGCTAATGTGGGGAAAGAGGGTCTAATAAAGGCATTTTACTAAAAGAGTGGACACTGGTTGCATTTTTCTCCTTAAGAATGTTTCCCATCCTTTCTCTTCCATAGCCAGCTCCATACCAAGTATTTGGGCTTGGATCATGATATTGGGTCTAATATAAAACCTCTTTCTGAGACTTCCTTTACTTTTCTGCCAATGTTCAGTTCCCTTTAATTTAGTGAATAAAGCTTGACTATCTGTTTCAATATTCAGTAGTTAATACACTAAAAACTTTAAATGTGTATATTGTCTGCATTTATGTGAACACTAGAAATAACAAGAACCAAGTAATATGTTGTTGGGTTTTTTTTTTCCCCTCTGACAGTGGCTATCTTCAGTGGACATCAAAACTCTACCTTTTATGTTAAATCAAGTCTTAGTCCAGATGACCAGTTTTTAGTCAGTGGCTCAAGTGATGAAGCTGCCTATATCTGGAAGGTAAGTTACCAAACTTCCCTCACAAATGTGAGACAAGTATTCTTACAAATATTTCTTCCCAGATGAGTAAAGTTAATGTAAACATGTATTATTAACTTTTTCTACATTAGATGTTCAGTAAAAGGTGCTTCTTGCTTCTTAACACAGCCAAATCTCGCTGTTACTGACTGTATATATCACACTTTCATGGCTAGAGCTTCTCAGAAATTGATAACCCATGTATTCCAGCAGTTTCACAGATTATCAGAAAATTGAGAATTCAGAAGACCAGAGAGAAACTTAACTACCTTGTCATGGAAAATATGTTGGATTGCCTTTCTGCTCTGTGTTTTCAAGCTCTTCATTCAAAATACAGTATTTTAATTCCCAGGATCCTATGTCCAAATCAACCATAGCACCTTGCACAAAACACTAAAAAATAATTTGAATGATAATTGTATTCTTTACTCTTTTATAAGTGGCCAGTCCTAAAGTTACTAGAATAGATGTGGCTACTTTTATCAGTTTTGTATATATTTAACAGCATTACTTAATTTATTTTATAGTTTCCATTTCTGTTCACAAGTTTATTTTCTTTTTTTCCTCTTAAATAACAATGATTCCTAAAGTGACTACTGTAAGCTAAGAAATTTAAATTTGTCCATATGAGGTTCAGTGAAGAAAACTGAAATATCACACCAGTAGCACTTGCAGACTACTGAAAAATAGCTCTCGTGGACTAATTAATTACAGAGATGTCTGGGAGTTCAGAGACATAAGAGCATTATGGCGTTGTTTTCCAAGGGCTAGAAATTAATTATCTTCTAGATTGTCCTTTAATATTTTAAGTGTCCTTGACACTGGTGAATTGAATGATCAGAGTTCACACATTATGGATTTTGTTTTTTATTGTTATTTTTTTAAATTTATTTATTCATTTGAGAGAGAGAGAGCACGTAAGTAAGCAGGGGGAGGAGTAGAGGGAAAGGGACAAGCAGGCTCTACACTGAATGCAGTGCCCCACATGTGGTCCAATCCTACGACTCCAAGATCATGACTTGAGCTGAAATTGAGAGTCGGATGCCTAACCAACTAAGCTACCCAGGTGCACCACATTTTGGATTTTAGAGTCATAATATCTAAAACTTGATAGATTCATAGGTTCAATATTATCAAATCCTTTCTCAAGGGGAAATTATATCCTTATTAGTCCTGGCAACTTCTAGGAAGTTATATCTTTAATGTTGGCTTAGGATGGGGTAGAACCTGTCAAGTATGGAGCAGAATTCTGCTTAATTTCATCTGGTCCTAGAGGACATACTAAAAATGACTTCACCTAGAGGTACAAAAATACAACACTAACTTGAGTTTTTAGTTATTTTATCCTAGATGGTCATATGGTAGAGACGTTGTTCTATCCAACATACTTTTGTGTTGTACTGGGCCTCTTTCTACAAGCACATTTCTTTCATGTATTTTCTAAATGAAAATTTGCTTATGAAATATACACTTATCTGAGATTCTCATCCCATAAAAGTTTGTACCTAGTTTCTTGTCTAACATTTTCTGACTTGAGTTTTAAACTTTAATCACATATGTTACTAACACTAATGCTTCTTATATTTTAAATTTTGAGTTTTAAATTTGGTCTTAATGCTTCTTATTTTGCCATATTTTTGTTTTTCCTTTCTCCTCTCACATTCCTTTTCTTTTCTTTTTTGTTTAAGTATGTTAGTCTCCATATACTTCGTCATTAGTTTTTGATGTAGTGTTCCAAGATTCATTGTTTATATATAATACCCAGTGCTCCATGCAATCCATGCCCTCCTTAATACCCATCACTGGGCCAACCCATCCCCCCAACCCTCCCAAAACCCTCGGTTTCTTGGGAGTCCACAGTCTATCATGGTTCATCTCCCCCTCCGATTTCCCCCTCTTCTTTTTTCCCTTCCTTCTTCTAATGTCCTCCATGCTATTCTTTATGTTACACAAGTAAGCGAGACCATATAATTGACTTCTCTGCTTGACTTTAATTCACTCAGCATAACTTCTCTCACTGTCTTAACCTTCATTCCTTTTTTTGATATGGCTCCTACCTTAGCAGGAAGATTTTATTCCTACCAAAATCTGTATCACTTTAAATTTTTTAATTATTTAGAAAGAATTACACAAAAAACATAATAAAAGATTTTGCAAAAAATACTTCTGCACTGATCATTTAAGAAAATTAAAATCAATTTTAATTATGTGTACATAATTATGCATATGATTATATATTCTACATATATGTGTTTGCATGTGTAGACGGACAGTTTTATTGTCAATTCTGAAAGTTTCTCTCTAGCTATTTTTTCTAGAAGCTTTTTGTTTTGTTGTTTCAGGGAATGAGGGTTCAGGTATAGTTTCTCTCTCCAAAGACATGCAGTAAAGAAACTTGGCTGTTGTTAGTAAACCCGTTTTCAGACATCTAGTCAGTGGCTATCACATACATGAGTGACCCTTTCTGAATCCCTAGGCTAGGTCACATGTCAGTGCTGAATGATGTGGTTTAGACATGATGTTCTCCTGCCTGTCCACACATAGCTCAGTGTGCAGGCTCTGATATTTGAGATCCTGGCAAGCTTACTGCTCCTAAAATTGAATTTGCCTAGTGAGATGGCTCAGTTTCTCTTTTCCATGATGAAGAAAAAGGGTGGGTAGGGGTGTAGTTTAAAAACCATTCCGTGCAAGCTGAGTATCATGCTGTTAGGTTATCTTGTAGCTCTGCTGTGCTTCCAAAAAATCAGAATTCTCTCAAGTGCTGGGATTTTTCCTATGTTAAAAAGGCCATGGGCACAAGAAAATAGAGTGAAAGAAAAGAGTTGCAGATCTTAAGACAGAAGAGAATGGCCTTTTACTCTTTACCACTGCTCAGCAAAAGGGAGATGTATTATAGTTAAACTCTCTTGTACTGAGGACCAAGACTTAAAAATAAAAACAGTTAATATATTTTTTTTCTTTTTAATTTCTTAATCTTTGCCCCACCTTTACCTACCCTCCTCTCTCCCCTGGTTCATTTCTGTTATAGTCACTGAATAGTACTGAAGTGGTTATAAATAGACTCATTTGGCATAGTCATTCTACCACTGACTGGCGAAACATTTAGCCTGACACTTTAGGAAGTGTAAATGATCTCATGGTCGAAATAAAGATGAGATTTGGTTTCTGACTGGGCAGAGTAAGGAGATTTTTTGAGGAAAGATGCTGATCTTTTTTGCATGCTTAAGGATAACATGTTTTATTAGATGTGGAGCTTAGAGCTGGTTATTTCTAGTGGTAACCTTCATAGTTGTAGGAGTTTTAACTTGGGGATTCTTCATGTCTTGAATTAAAGTCTGTGTAACAACTAGAATATGTAAGAGAGAACAGATTTCTGTCTTTTGACCATCTCCAGAATGCATAGGTTAAATGTCTCTTGGACTTAATAGTTTCCTCTAACTACTTAAAAGTAGAAGGGTTTTTATAAAATGAAATCCTGTAATTATGATAATGTTTTATCATAACAAAGACAATAAATAAAAACTTATTTGAATAAAAGGGAAGGATTTAGAAACAAGTTGAGTTTCACTAGAGGAAATTCATCTTTGAAGTAGTCAACAAGTATACTATACCATGCTAAGATATTCCTAAACTGTGCAAGCTCCCATAACTACCATTCATAAAAACTTGCTGGACGTTAGTACTCATTTCAGCCCACAATATACCCTTCTCTCCACCCTTTTTTTTAAATTGAGATAGAATTCACATAATATAAAATTTATCATTATAGTTATTTTTAAATGTACAGTTGATTTTGAATAGCCATCACCATCTCATTCCCAGATGTTTTCATTATTCCAAAACGAAACATTGCACCCTTAAAGAATCCCTCTTAATTCTGCCCTGCCCTCAGCTCCTGGCAACCACTAACCTATATTCTGTCTATGGATTTGCCTATTCTGGACCTATCCTATAAATGGAATCATACAATATGTGATCTTTTTTGTTAAATAAAGATTTTATTTATTTATTTGACAGAGAGAAACACAGCTAGAGAGGGAACACAAGCAAGGGGAGTGAGAAAGGGAGAAGCAGGCTTCCCACCAAGCAGTGAGCCCGATGCCGGCCCTGAGCCGAAGGCAGACGCTTAAGTACTAAGCCATCCAGGCAACCCCAGTGTGTGATCTTTCATGTCTGGCTTATTTCACTGAACATAATCTTTTGCAGATTTGTTGTGTCATTGCACATATCAATACTTCATTCCTTTTTATAGTTGAATATCCATATGGATATTTTATTTATCTATCATTATCTATCTATTATCCATTTTATTTATCTATTAGTTGGTGGACATGTGAATTATTCCACATTTTGTCTTTATAAATAAAGCTACTATGAATGTTCATGTACAAGTTTCTGTTGGAACATGCATTTTTAGTTTTTCTGTGTGTGTACTTAAGAATAGAATTGCTGCGTCCTGGGGTGCCTGGGTGGCTCAGTTGGTTGAGCATCCAACTCCTGATTTGGCTCAGGTCGCAATCTCAGGGTCATGGAATTGAGCCCCGCATTGGGCTCCTCTCTGGGCAGGGAGTCTACTTGAGATTCTTTTTCTGTCTTACCCTCCCAGCCCCCTACTCACGTGCACATGCGCTCTCTCAATCTCTCTCAAATGAATGAATAGATCTTTAAAAAAAATTGCTGGCTCATCTAGTAATTAATTCTGTGTTTAACATTTAACTTCCCCCTACTTTAATGCTATATTAAGTGACTGGCTCAACAAATGCTGACTTGTATTGTCATTATTATTGCTACCTTTTTATCAGTTTGTAAAAAGTTTTTCCAAGGGAAGAGTCTTTTGTTTTTTCTCTTAGATCCTATAGATAAATGCAAAAATGTGCATGTATTCTATCGGCAGATGTTATGGCTTTTCTTGAGATTTATTTTAATCCTTTTACATGTTTAGTTCCCTTAGGTATTGTAATGCCTAGAAAATTGAAGAAGAGGCAGTATCTTGAAATGACAAGCTAAAGGCCACAAGCAGAGTAAACCAGTGGAGTAGAATAAAGTGTTCCTACCAGGGAGGGTCAGTCAAGAGGACATTAGGATTTTCTCTCCCTTTTAATTTGCTGCTACCAGTCCTGCTTGGGCTCGGAATGAAGAGAAACTTAATAGGCTGGGACCCTCCCAAATGCAGGAGGAAGGAGAATTTCTGTGGCTCCTGAGGTAGTTAGAAACTATCTTGAAAGTCTTTTAAAATATGCTACCTTGTGAGAGAATGAGTTACTGTTCTCTGTGCCACTGTAGGAGGCAGAAAGTGAGATCCTTTTAGATAATACTCCAGAAAAAGCTCTTTCTGTTAAACTCTAATTAACACTGGAAGACAAATTAGACTCTGCTCTTTCTCTTCTTTTGCTTTTTGAATCATTACATGTGCCATTTAACCCAAGAGAGGAGTAGTAATATAATTGAGTTGGATGACCTTATGAATCAGTGTGTTGACTCTCTTCACTATAATTGAAGGCATCTATTAAGTTTTCTTAATCATTCTCTGCAAATATTCTTTCTAGAGTTGCCTCCACTTTCTTCATACAGATGAGCAATGATTCAGAGCCTCAGGAAAATGAAAAGAGAATAATTTCTCTTTTTCAAACACGTGCTAATAATAGTTATGTGAGTTTATATGCCATATTGTGCTAATTAATTCCCATGGCCTCTGAAAGGGATTGACAACTCTTGAATGAGTCAACTGCCAAATGCATCCACTGGTGGCATCCAGTGAGAGAGGAAATCTGATCCTTTGTCACATGTATAGTACTGCACAATATGACCCTTTTTGATTCATTAAGATGTGGCAGTACTTAACTGAAAATTTAAGATTTTTTTAAGCAAATTTACCAAAATGAAATTTTAGAGAATTTTTTTTCCCAAAAGAAGATACCAGAGTGCCATGTAAAAGTATATGGTTATATTCCTTCAAAATGAAGTGGTGTAACTTTAGGGACTTTGGTAAAAATCAGTGAGTCTTTTACAGAAACAAACTGAGGGTCTTGGAGGGAAAGGAATGGGGGGATAGGAGAGCCTAGTGGTGGGTACTGAGGGCACATATCACATGGAACACTGGGTGTGGGGCATAAACAATGAATCTCAGAACACTGAAAAAAATAAAATAATATATTTTAAAAGGGGGGGAACGGATAAGCAAATTCTGGTATGTCCATATAATTCTACTCATTAATAAACAACATTGGAAAGTTTAAAAAAAAATCAGTGAGTCTTTTGGATGAGACTGTCCTCTTGTTGCAGGAGAACTGGTAGTACGTCTGAGATGCCTTCAGGATTTATTTAATGTAGTCTTCCTAGAAGTAGCTGATTAGAGAAGATCTGAAAATGTCTAAGCTATGTAAAAACAGGACTCCACTTGAAGTTCATACTACCTAGCAGCTGAACCCTATCCTTATAGAAAGTTTACCAGCTAAGGGGGTGAGGAAAAATGTCATTCTTGAATTTTAGTCAAAATATATGTAGCTAGGTAGTCTTTTTTTTTTTTCTTTTTTTTCTTTTTTTCAAGATTTTACTTATTTGACAGAAAGAAACACAGCCAGAGAGGAACACAAGCAGCAGGAGTGAGAGAGGGAGAAGCAGGCTTCCTGTCGAGCAGGCAGCCCAATGCGAGGCTCGATCCTGGGACTCCGGGATCATGACCTGAGCTGAAGGCAGAGGCTTAACCACTGAGCCACCCAGGCACCCCAGCTAGGTAGTCTTGAATTGAAATAAGACCTCCTCTGGTATTTAAGTTGATATTATTAACTGATTTTGGCTATTTTCATGCTGTTTTCTCAGATCAATGACAGAAATACTTTTATTGCCTACTGGGACTCTTTCCTCAGCTAAAACTAGGCATACCTAGAGATCTGTAGTAACAACCCTGAAGCTCTGTAAGACACAAATATGGAGAGATTCAAAGACTCTGTCTGGGAGACCTAATACTGCTCTGCTGACTTATTTTTTCTTTTTTGATGGATAGGTCTCCACACCCTGGCATCCTCCTACTGTGCTCCAGGGTCATTCTCAAGAGGTCACATCTGTGTGCTGGTGTCCATCAGACTTCACAAAGGTTTGTAAATAAATCTCTGTCGTTGGTTTAAAAAATAGATCACAGATTTGTAGATTTTCCCAAGGTTAGTTTGAGAGTTACACAGACTTTTATGTTTAGGGATTGAAAGATCTTAGAGGCCATCCAGGATCTATGTCAGCATTAACCATACATATTTTACTTTTCTCTACCAATAGAGAAACTTATAGTAAAAAATAAAAATGAATTTTTTAAATTTAAACTCAGTTAATTAACATATAATACATTATTGGTTTCAGAAGTAGATTTCAGTGACTCATCAGTGTTATATAACACCCAGTGCTCATTACATCACATACCCTCCTTAATGCCCATCACCCAATTACCATATCCTGCTCCCCTCCAGAACCCTATTTGTTTCCTGTGATTAAGAGTCCGTTATGGTTTGTCTTCCTCTTATCATCTTGTTTTATTTTTTCCTCTCTTCCCCTATGATCCTCTGTTTTGTTTCTTAAATTACATATATTAGTGAAATCCTATGATAATTGTCTTTCTGATTGACTTATTTCTTAACATAATACCCTCTTCCAACCATGTCATTGCAAATGGGAAGATAAGAATGGATTTCTTGATTTCCTAGAGTAATTCCTTTCCTAAACATAGAACTAAGTTTTTAATATAATTAAATTTCATCTGAAAATCCAAGGTAAAAAAAAAATTGAAAGTGGAAAAACCAGTTTTATTAAGTTTTCTACATATTATCAATGTATGTTAAAGGTAGTGACATCTTGACTATTCTTCACAGTCCAATTTAGTTTTCATATGCCTAAACAGTGCTTACTATGAAGTCATAATGTGTTAGGTTATCTATGGCTGCACTGTATAAGTAGCTCCAAAATGTTTTAGACATTTCTCACTTAAAAAAATTTTTGACAGTATTACTTAAAGACAAATAAAATACCTGAAATGTACAAAAGCCAGAAACGTAAGCTTTGTGTACATGTAGGGATTTCATACAATAGTGCCCCAGGTTCTCCTCATTCTCCCAGCCCCTACCACCTCTGGTCTTTCGGTTATTTGGGGTTTACAAAAAATATCTCTTCTGTAGATGTCTCCACTTTCATTTATGACGTTTAGAGGTTTTGTTCCCATCTGTTTTTTTATCTTCTAGAAATTTCTTATAGTCTGGTCTACTCATGGCATCCCTGCCAGTTTTCCAGTGCTGCTGTGTATTTCTTTTTGTTTCTGTATCTGTATAACCATTTCTGTAGTCAGCCTTATGATAGACTTTTTCTCATCTGTATAACCATTTCTGTAGTCAGCCTTATGATAGACTTTTTCTCATTGCTTTAATTACCAACAATTACATCCCAATAACATTTTTCTTCTGAGATTCCTTATACCTTCCAGTGAAATAATCTGCTTTTAACATGAAGTTTTGTATCTTTGAAGAACTAAGGGAATTTTTTAATTATTAAGTTACTTAGGTTTTCTTTTTTCAACTATCATATATTGCCGTTATCTATGTGCACAAAAAAGACTCATAGGTAATGACAAGGCTGTTTTCCTATACTAATCTAATGACCACTTCTTTAAAGTTTCTTTTTTAAATAACTTTGTTCCTAGCCTAGAGGTAAGAAGGTAAAATATGGTTTTAAAGTCTAGCCTTTGAAATTAGAAAAATTTGGATTTCAGTTCTCTCTGCCACTTAATTGTGGTGACCTTGGGCAAATAACTTTATTCTTATTTTGTAGATGAGGTTATTTGAGTTCAATGCTTTTTACATTGTGAGAATTAAACAACATTAAAAAATGTAAATTGTCAGACTCACAATAAATATTCTGGAAATAATTCTTGTTAATAGACCATAGTGTAACTGGGGATTCCAGGCATTTCTTCTTGAGTAGTTAAATATGTGTGTCTTCTTTTGGCCTCCCAGTAAGGAAAGGAAAAAGTTGCCAGTCTCTTGGGGGCCAAGATTTAAGAGAACGTATGTTCCTTTTTTTCTCTCTCTTCAGTGACTGAAATAGAGAAATTATATAAACAAATGCTGGGGAACAGCTCTGGTACCAGTGGCCATTTGCCACAAGCTCTTCAAGCTGGACTTTCTCTGCCATAAAAGGCTTGGGACCAAGATCAGGAATGGTCAGATATTTTTAAAGGGGCAAAGGTTATTTTTAACTTCTTTCAGCCTAGTGAACTTGTTGTTTTCCCAGATTGCTCCTTTACCTATCTGAAAGGATCTCAAAGGAATGGTTTTATTTTACTTGTCACAGCTCACTAGAGTCATGGACTAAGCCTGATCTTGGAAATGATCCCATTACTTTAGCAGTAATCCAGAACATGAAGAATTCAGAAGAAAAAGTGGTAGAAATTGAATGTTGGTGGCATATACTGGTTTATCATTTATGAGAGGAAATAAAAAACGGTGTCAATTACATATTTCATAGTTATGTGGAAATTAATGAAGATAATGACTTGCTCAGGTTTTTGAGAATAAAGTGAAATGAACCTGATTTTATAGTAGGGCTTTAGGTTTAGGTGAGTTAAGACATGACTGGTAACAAGACATACCACCAGAATTCTAGAGAAACTAGAGTCCTTTGGAAATTTGTAGTGATTCCCGAAAATAAGAGATGAAGTATACAACTTTTTAGATACCGTTTTCTACATCCTGGTATATCAGACAGAATGACTCTAGTCATGGGTCCTTAAGATCTACTTTTTACTTTGTTGTAAATCTTTGAAACATCTTAACTCCCTTCCTAATTCTCATTAGATTGCTACCTGTTCTGATGACAATACACTGAAAATATGGCGCTTGAATAGAGGCTTAGAGGAGAAGTCAGGAGGTGATAAACTCTCCATAGTGGGTTGGGCCTCTCAGAAGAAAAAAGAAGCAAGAGCTGACCTAGGTAAGGATCTCATGCATTTTTCTAAGTTGCTTATGGTTTGATAGGTTTCATGCTACAATGCAGAGTGATAAGCTAAATTTGATCTTGTCTAGTATATTTTTAAAAGAAAGCACCATCTTTTTGACTTTCTTTTCAAAAGTATTTTCTGAGCACTACTATGTTTATCATCTACGTGAGACATAGGAATACAGTGGTGGATTTATTTTCAAAGTATTTATCGAACATCTATGAAGTGCTAGGCACTGCTCTGAGTTGTTTGAGATTTAGCAATGAAAAAAAGAATCAAAAATCCCAAAGATGTAAATGAAGCTTACAGATTAGTATGAGAGGCAGAGGAACAAATAAGTAAAATATGTACTATGTCAGGTAATAATAAGTACTTAGGGAAAAAAGGATCACTGGAAAATTAGGTGCCCAGGGAGGCCTCAATGTTTAGATGACATTTGAGTAAGGGAAGTGAAATAGCGAGCCATGTGGACATTTTGAAGAACATTCCAGGCAGATAAAACAGCAAGCACAGAAGCCCTCAAGCAGGAGTAGGCCTGACACATTTTTTGTTCCTCGAGGAGGCTAATAGCTGGAGCCCCTGTGGCTAGAACAAGCTAAGGAGAGAGAGGGGAATAGTAGTGGAAAATGAGGTCCTTATATGATTTGGGCTTTTATTCTGACAGAGAAAAAGCAGTTGCAGGGTTTTAAATAGAGGAGTATCATGATCTGACTTTTCCTAACTTGATTATTTTTACTCCTCTGTGTTGAAAACAAATTATAAAGGGATCAGTATAAAAGCTGGAAGCTAATTTTGAAGTCCTTTGAAATAATCCAGGAAACAATGATAGTGACGTGGACAGAGGGGTAGCAAAAGATATGGTAAGAAGTCTTCAAGCTCTGGATATATTGTAAATATAGTGTGGAATCAGATATGGGATGTAAGGGAGAATTACCAAGGATAACTTCAGAGTTTTAGGACTTGAGAAGCTGGGAGAATGGAATTGCTATTAACCTAGACAGGAATCACTGCAGAAGAAACAGGTTTGGGAAGGAATAGCCAAAGTTCTAGTTGGATGTGTTGTTTAATATGATTATTAGACATTCAAATGAAGATGTCAGAGAGGTAGTTAGATGTTTAATTCTGCAGTTTGAGACTAGAGCTATAAATTTGGGATTCGTCAACATACAGGTAAAGGAAGCTATAGCTAAGGAAAAAGAATAGTCTGGATTCTGAGCCTTGGAACACCCCAATGTTTGGAGATTGGAGGGGTGAAAGAACAAACACAACCAGAAATAAAGAAAAACCAGGAGAGTATCGTATCCTGGAAGCCAGGTAAATAATGGAGAGGAGGAAGAAAGTGGTCAAATGTTTTTAGCATTCATATAAGACCTGCTAAAGATTGGCCTTTGAATTTGGCAATATCGGACTTATTTGGTGACTTTAATGAGAGCAATTGGCAGAGTATCAATGTCTGATGGGTGTTAAGGAGGATCAGAGAAGAGAACTTGGACACTACCAGTATAGAGGGCTCTTTCAAGGAGTTTTGCTAGAAAGGAAAGGAGAGAAATGAAGTGGTAGCTAAAGGAAGAAGCAGTGTTGAAATTTGTTTTTGTTTTGTATTAACAGCATTTTGTATGTGACTGGAAAGATCCTATGGCGGGGTGGGGGACTTGATGCAGGGAAATTTGCTGGAGCAATGTTCTCAAGTGTGGGGGGGGGGGGTGATACCAAATCTACAAGTAAAAGGGTAGGCCTTTGCCAGGGGTGTGGAAAGTCATCCAGTAATTAGAGAAAAGGTAGAATATATAAATACAGTGAAATAGGTAGATAGATCGGATGGTCAAAACCTGTGGAAGTTGAAAGCTTCTCTTTTCCCTGTGAGATACAGGAATCAGGATCATCAAGTGAAAATAAGAATAAGGAAGGAGGTGGTTGAGATCTAAGGAGAGATAAGAAAGTCTGACATGAGTTGTACAGGGAAAAGAAGAGTAAATGGACTGAGGAAATATGGTTGATAGGCAATGGGTCAACTTGAGGCTAGGAGCTGTGAACTGAAAGTGAGCAGTCAGCATGTTGTGTGTCTGCTGCCCTGGTACAGGTACGCTGTGGGTGGGGAGTTGAATTTAACCAGGGATGTGGTTTAAGTCTATGAGTGTGAAGTGAGAAGGGGGCCAAGGGAGTTGAGGGTAGATATGAGGGGATGACTATAATGACTAACTACAGGAATGAAACTGGCTGAGGAGAGAAGTGAGGATATAGTGGCACTGGGGGGACAGTATCAAAGTGGGAAGATGAATGAATTGAGGATCCCCAGAGGATGAAGGATTTTTGGAATTGGAATTTGGAATTGCTCACAAAAGTGAGCTGGAAAATAGATGGCGATTGAAATTGAGTAAATGGAGGATTTGTAGGTTGGTAGTAATAAGGTCAGGAATAAGGGGCTTGAATGAATGAAAGGACAAGACTATGTAGAAGGAGGCCAGGAGACTGAGCAAGCAGGGTATTGGAAAGATCATGTATTTTTTAATAACCATGAATTGATAGAGACGGTGTTGAAGTGTGGGACAGTGCACCAAGAGCAAAATTCTTCCAAGCACTGAGCCAGCCAGAGGGGATTCTGATGTTATCAATAGATATATAGTAATAAGCTTGAAATTCAAGCTTAAATATTCCTTTTACATTAGCTATCAAAGCTTAAGGTAATGGGGAGTTGAAGGTGAGACCAATTATGCACTCATTTTCTAACAACTTACTTAGTCTCTTTTTTTTTTTTAAAGATTTTATTTATTTATTTGACAGAAATACAGCTAGAGAGGGAACACAAGCAGAGGGACTGAGAGAGGGAGAAGCAGGCTTCCCGCCGAGCAGGAAGCCCGATGTGGGGCTCGATCCCAGGTCTCCAGGATCATGACCTGAGCTGAAAGCAGTCGCTTAACCAACTGAGCCACTCAGGCGCCCACTTACTTAGTCTCTTACAAGTTGTTGTAAGCAGAGCTGGACTCCAGAGGGGTCTTGAATTTATTCTAAGTCTACTTCAGTAAAACCTTTGATGACTTTATTTTTGGTGTTTGGTTTTTTCCTCTCTTAAAAAAATTTCTTTATTAGTATCATAATTTAACAACTCAACTAGTTCTACAGCAGTAAGATAAAAAACATTCCCCAGGCACCCTGCCACACAGTTCCCCTTTTTCAGGGGTAGCCACTGTCAAATGTTTTACCTGATTCTTTGATATGTACATCTCTAAATGATAGTTGTGCATTTCTAATTTGGGGGGGTTTATTTTGTTTTGTTGCAGTTTTCAACTTTATCTGTTGACTTCTTACTATGTAAGATGAGGATTTAGCTGTCTGTGTCTCCACCACTACCAAATCTCTGCATGCTCCGCATTCCCTTATCTTCCCCATACAGGATCATAATTTTAGTTTGATCAAGAGTTAGTATTATTTTTTTTTCTATTCAGAATGGAGTTACATGGTAAACTGCTATTATTTTTATTTCCTGTACTTTTTCTTCCCCTTGAGGCTTTTTTTAGGGCCTGGTCAAGATATATTCATATATCACAAGTCCACCCATTTAAAGTATACAATACAGTGGTCTTTAGGATATTCAGAGTAGATATTCAACACAATCTAATTCTTGAATTTTTTCAGCATCCAAAATGAAGGTTCCAATTTCCTTATATCCTTTCTAGCACTACTGTTTGTCCTCTTAAGTATAGCCCTCCTAGTGAATGTAAAGTATCCCATTGTGGTTTAGATTTGAATTTCCCTCATGCTTAATGACGTACAGCATTTTTTCATGTGCTTATATGCCATTTGTATATTTTCTTTGGAGAAATGCTTCTGCTCATCCTTTGCCCATACTTTAACTGGGCTGTTTGTCTTTTTAATGTTGAGTTGTAAGTGTTCTTTATATACTCTGGATATAAGTCCCTTGTCATACAGTGTTTTAAAAATATTTTCTCTTATTCTGTAAGTTGGCTTTTTACTTGCTTAATGGTGTTTTTTGACACAAAATTTTCTAATTTTGATGAAATCCAATTTATCTTATATTTTTCCTTTATGTTTTTTACTTTGTCATTTGTGCTTTTGATCTTGTATCTAAGAAACCATTGCTTAACTCAAGGTCAACAAAGATTTACTCCTATGTTTTATTCTAGGAGTTTTTTTCATTTTTTTTTTAAGATTTTATTTATTTATTTGACAGAGAGAAACACAGCTAGAGAGGGAACACAAGCAGGGGGAGTGAGAGAGGGAGAAGCAGGCTTCCCACCAAGCAGGGAGCCCGATGTGGGGCTCGATCCCGGTCTCCGGGATCATGACCTGAGCCGAAGGCAGTCACTTAACCAACTGAGCCACCCAGGCGCCCCAGGAGCTTTTTCGTTTTAAGGCTCTCTGTGTTTATTTTTGTGTGTGATATGAGGTAAGGATCAAAATTCACTCTTATACATGGATATCCAGCTTTCTTGGTATCATTTTTAAGAGACTATTTTTTACTCCATTAAATTGTTTTCACACCCTTGCCAAAACTTAGTTGGCCATAAATGTAAGGGTTTACTTATAGACTCTCATTTCTGTTCCATTGATGTATATGTCTGTTCTTAGGTTGATACCACGTTGTCTGGATTACTGTAGCTTTGTAGCAGGTTTGGAAATCTGAAATCCTGAGTCCCCCAATTTTCTTCGTTTTCAGGGTTATTTTAACTATTCTTGTCCTCTTACTATTCTATACACATTTTAGAACCAGCTTGTCAATTTCTGCAAAATAGTCCTGTAGGATTTTGATATGGATTGCATCAAATCTATGGATCAGTTTGGGGAATATTGCCACTTTAATGATGTGTTAAGTCTTATGATCCATGAACATGGATGTCTATTTGCTGCCTTGTCTTTATATTTACTTATCTCTCCCTGATTTTGGAAAATGAAAAAGAGAAGAATCATATGAGGAAAAAGCCATCAGTGTTTCCACCACTCACAATTTTAATTAACATTTTAAGTTATTTTTTGAGATTTTCCTCCTTTTCCACAGAGAGATTCTTATTAACAGAATCATATTTATCCTGTAAATACATTTGGATTTCTTGGAGTTGTTTTCACTGAACATGATGTCCTAAGCACTCTGTGTTATCTTTTACCAAATATTTAAAATAGTCCACTGAATAAATATTCCATAGTTTATCCAGCTATTTTGTAGTTGGACATTTTTTCCCAATATTTTGTGAAATTTTTTTTCTGAATTAAGGGTTCCCGCATCCCATTAGAATAGATTCCCAGAGGTGGCATTTCTGTGTTAATTGTAGTCATTTTAAGAGTATTAATGAAAAGTGAGTTGTCTAACTAAGTATTTTTAGTGTGTCATTAATTATTCTTAGTTTTGGAAACCAAGTCACAAAAAAATTTACACATGTTGACCAAGTTTGGACCAAAATAATAGCATCAACAACATTTAGCCATTGTTGCCATTAGTATAATCATTCTAGGGGCCGACATAGGTTATCTTATTTAGTTCCCCAAACAACCAAAACTGAAGCTCAATGAAATTAGACTTGCCTAAGATCTCAGAGCCTTCAAGTTGTAATAGAATCAGAGTTTAAACACTTGTAGTCTGGATTTAGAGCACATGCTTAGAAGCACTGTGCTGTACTGCCTCCTTTAGGACTCAACACAGGAAAGCGAAGATCGAGTTAAGACCTGACCAAGAGGGGCACATGGTGGCTCAGTTGGTCAAGCATCTGCCTTCGTCTCAGGTCATGATCCCAGGGGACTAGAATCGAGCCCCATACTGGGCTCCCTGCTCAGTGGGGAGCATGCTTCCCTCTCTCCCTCTGCCGCTCACCCTGCTTGCACGCTCTCTCTCTAATAAGTAAATAAAATATTTTTTAAAAAAGAAAAGAAAAAACCTGACCAAGAGTTATGCTTAAATTTCTCCATTTCTTAATGCTGCTAGAGTTCCTCTTGAAGAGCACTACAGAGCAGCAACCCCACGTGAATGCCAAAGGCTGGCACATCAGTTATTCAACCCTGTAACCCAGCTTCCAGCAACAGATTGGCTGCCGTTAATCACACTTCCATTTTGAAAATTAGGAAATTTTGAAAATTATGGTCCTCTGCTTTCCTATCTTCTGATTGCCACCCCAACCCTTTACTGCTGTCTTAGGCTTCATATCTTCTCTTCCAGCCCTTTTAACACACCAGCCAGAAGGCTTTAAATCCAAGGCACGGCCCCTTTTCCCTCTGCCCTACTTTTCCCAGCCAGCACCTGCTCTATCACTTACTATTGTTCCACTGTTTCAGCCAGCAATCTCAGCACTGTCAAGACGAATGGTTCTCAACCTCTGCTGTGCATCGTAACCAGTGGTAGAGCTTTTTAAAAGTTTGTGTATCCCCAAGATTGTTCAGTAGGTCTGGGATGGGGACCAGATACCTGTATTTTTATAAAGCTCCAAGTAATTCTGGTACGTAGCCAGGATTAAGAACCTCTCGTCTAGGCATTATTGAGTGACAAAGATGATTATCCTTTTCTTAAAGAGAAGGAAACCTTACCTGGTCTATCTCATGTGCTTGCTCTCGTCTCACTAGTCAGCAGAATACCTGGAGTTTGTTTTTTGATGCCTGGAACCTTACCGTCATCCCTCTTAGCAGTAATGACATTTAATAAAAATTGTTTAATAATTCCTTGCTGGGTGCTGTAGGGGCACTGGACTTAAAAAATGAGTAAATCGTCATCACCTGCTCCCTAGGGGATCACAGTCTAGTCTAGGAGGCAGATACTAAAGCTTGGGCACATTATTACCACTGCTTCTAGTAACATAAACAAAAGGAACCTACTTACTGTGGGAGAGGAGGAAAGAAGTTTGTGAATTCTTCACAATGAAAGAAGTTTGTGAACTACGTAACAATGAAGTTACCGATGTCATCAGAGCCTGAAACATGAGAGTTTTTGCCTGGCCAAGAAAGGGCAGGCTTGGCAAGAAAGCCACATGAACAAAGACAGAGATGTGACAGGGCACAGCTTGTTCAGGAAGCAGTGAGTAGTCTCCTGTAACAGGATCCCAAAGTAGCAGAGTATATAATATGACTGAAAAGGTGGGGTGAGGCCAGATGGCAAACCCTTATACAGAAAGGAGTTCCAAAGTGACTGATTATTAGTAAGCTCTCTATAATTCCTCAAAGGAACTGACTTTCAGGAAGCTTTTAGGGTAGTAATGCAATTTAAGCTACCAGGTCATCAGATCTCATGCGATGCTTAGGGTCAACGGAGATTGAGGAGATGATGTGCTAAATGGGCATGCCATAGTAAATTGATGGACCAATATAGTGACATACTGTATAGCTGTTAAAAAGAATGCAGTGTGTCTGATGTATGTGTAGAGATACAGAGAAAAGATAACACTTTTAAGAGAAAAGAACAAATTGCAGAATGTGTGCGGTATGTGGTGTATGTGTGTAACAATCCATTGTTGAGTTTTTAAGGTATGATATGCCTTTGTGTGTACTAACAGCCATTGGTTGCACAACAACATGAGTAAAATGAGAAAATTAAAAAAACTTTTCACCTTATCCCCTTCCATTAGCTGTTAGGTTTTGGGGTTTGTTTTGTTTTGTTTGTTTTACCATGAACATTTATTATCTTAATAATCTAATTACTAATTTTTTAAAAAGATTTAAATTTGTCCTAGAGTTTTGTTAATCTTCCAAGTTAATAAAATCTTTTCTTTGAACCCCCATAGTCCAGTCCTTCTGTAACATCCTAAAGAGAAATGCCCTAGCTTTCTACCACATCAGAGTCCCCAGTGACCTTAATTAACATTTCAGATGTCAGTGCTCAAGTATCAGAAACTTAGATATCTACGTGGCCCAACTCCAGCTGCCCCTGGCCCAGGTTTTCCTTCTCCCCTCATCCTGTCTTAGAATCTCCATGTTGTAAGACCCATACTATTTTAGGACTTTCTGCCTTAACTATATCCTGAGCCCACTTTAATGGAACTGATGACTATAGGGACTATGCAGTGACTTGACCAGCTCTGATGAGTGGAACAAATGAAAAGTTTCCGTCCTCCTGAAATAAGAATCAAGCTCAAGAACTATGACCAGATGCTTCAGGGACAAGTCCCTGTCACTAACTTTCCCCTATATAGCATGTTATGACAAAATGGAGTTTTCCAATAATGATTTGTTGAAGGAGTGATATCACTTTGGTCATTTCTAAACGTATGGTTGATGGGAAAAGTTTAGGCAAAAGTCAGTTTGTAGAATTTCTCTGTCTCAGGGCAAAACTGTTTGATTAGTAAAAGTTAAAAAGCGCAGGGTAGAACATAATAGGGTGACTAAATGCCTGAAATTAATGCTTGTTAATCTGTATTCTAGCTAAAAGAGAGATTTTATTTTTATGTCAGCTCATCCTAAATTCAGTTGTATATAAATGCAATTCAGTAAACTGAATTAAATATCAAAATTATAATTCAAAGAGTTTGTGGCTTAGAAAATAAACTGATAGCCTTTCCCTGTTATTGGAGATAGGAACCCTATTTCAGAAATCTACTCTGTTGTCTGGTGGGGCTCAAGGGTGAAGAAGTATGAAGTTTTTAAGAATTTGCTTAAAGTAGGTGGCACCTGGGTGGCTCAGTTGGTTAAGCAACTGCCTTCGGCTCAGGTCATGATCCGGGAGACCCGGGATCAAGCCCCACATCAGATGCCCCGTTCGGCAGGAAGCCTGCTTCTCCCTTTCTCACTCCCCTTGCTTGTGTTCCCTCTCTGGCTGTGTTTCTCTCTGTCAAATAAATAAAATTAAAAAAAAAAGAATTTGCTTAAAGTACTTGCCATTGCTTGTAAACAACAGACAGAACATAGAGAAAAGTTCTACCCACTATTTGGTTTGCTTTACAAAGAGCAAGCATTTACCTTCTAAAATGTTCTTTGGCATTCTTTGGCTTATGGAAAGTAGCCATTTATAAGTTAAGGTGGAAAACCAAGTGAGCCCAAATAACCTTAATGAGTAATTGATGGGATTCTTTCTTGTGGAGATTAAAACCTCTCCATTTAACAGATAGGGAAACCCACGTAGAGAAGGTAAAAGGTTGGGTTCAAGTCAACAGTAAATAAATGTGCCAAATTTTTAGACCAGTACACTTCTGTTTGGGAGCCATTGTGTGGTACCTCTTTGCCCTAGCCTTGCTCAAAAGTATATACAAGAATCCTAATGGCAACTTTATTTATGAAAGCAAAATATCATTGACAACCTGAATGTCTTACTGTTACCTTAGAATACTTGACAGCTATTAAAAATGGTAATATAAATCTATATTAATGTGAGAAATACTCATGATATGCTAAGAAGCATGTTATTAGTATATACATTATAGTCTTGTTTTCCTATAGAAAAAAATTTGACATGTATATTGCATATATCACATGCACGAGTATAGGGAAAATGCTAAAAGTGGTTTACCTGGATACTTTGAATTTTTTTTTAATTTTTCTGTATTTTCTAGATTTTTATAAGTATATGTTTTACAACAGTGGTTGGGAGGCTGGCAATTAGGAAAGGGGAAAGAAAATGTTGCAAGGGTGTGATAATAATCCAATGATTTGGGGCGCTTGGGTGGCTCAGTCGTTAAGCATCTGCCTTCAGCTCAGGTCAGGATCCCAGAGTCCCGGGATTGAGCCCCGCATCGGGCTCCCTGGTCGGCAGGAAGCCTGCTTCTCCCTCTCTCACCCCTCCTGCTTGTGTTCCCTCTCTCACTGTATCTCTCTCTGTCAAATAAATAAATAAAATATTTTTTAAAAAATCCAATGATTTATATTACCTACTCACTTGGAACCCATTCCTATATTTTCCTTGATGAGAAGTCAGGAATTTTCTGTGACTTTCACGTCTGATTTTTGTGGCCCTCTTTTTTTTTTCAGTGACAGTGACAAGTAGCCAGAATACGCCTGCCAAAGCACCTAGAGTAAAGAGCAGTCCATCCATTTCTTCCCCATCATCAGCAGCTTGTGCTCCAAGCTGTGCAGGAGACCTTCCTCTTCCTTCAAATACTCCCACATTCTCTATTAAAACCCCTCCTGCCAAAGCCCGGTCTCCCATCAGCAGAAGAGGTTCTGTCTCCTCTGTCTCTCCCAAGCCACCCTCATCTTTCAAGATGTCCATTAGAAACTGGATGACCCAAACACCATCCTCCTCACCACCCATCACTCCACCTGCTTCTGAGACCAAGATCACATCTCCAAGAAAAGCCCTCATTCCTGTGAGTCTGAAATCATCCCAAGCAGTGGCTTGCTCAGAGTCTAGAAACCGAGTAAAGAGGAGGTTAGACTCAAGTTGTCTGGAGAGTGTGAAGCAGAAGTGTGTGAAGAGTTGCAACTGTGTGACTGAGCTTGATGACCCAGTTGAAAAGCTTCATTTGGATCTGTGCTGCCTTGCTGGTAACCAGGAAGACCTTAGTAAGGACTCTCTAGGTTCTACAAAGCCAAGCAAGATTGAAGGAGCCAGTATGAGTATCTCAGAGCCTCCTTCTCCTGCCAGTCCTTATGCTTCAGAAAGCTGTGGAACACTACCTCTTCCTTTGGGATCTTGTGGAGAAGGGTCTGAGGTGGTTGGCAAAGAGAATAGCTCCCCAGAGAATAAAAACTGGTTATTGGCCATGGCAGCCAAACGGAAGGCTGAAAATTCATCTCCGCGAAGTCCATCCTCCCAGACCCCCAGTTCCAGGAGACAGAGTGGAAAGACTTCTCCAGGCCCGGTAAGTTAGCAGTGGTGGGAAGATGCATTTCCTAAATTGAAAGGGGTGAGTAAGAAGATACATTCCCTAACTTAAAGAGGTCAGACACAGATCCCTTCTGAGAAGTCAGGATGCTTTTTTTTCTTTTTTTCTGATTTTTTTTTAAATTTATTTTATAAATAGTAAATCTATTTATACCTAGGGTTGCCAGATTTAGCACATAAAAATTTGGGACAAATATTACATGTGGCATATTTATACTAAAAATTTCTTATACTAAAAAGTTATTTGTTTGAAATTCAAATGTAAGTGGATGTTGCTGTATTTTATTATCTAGCAACCCTATTTACTCCCATTAAAATGCCTTCTGTCAAGGTCCAGGGATGCCTGGTGGTTCATTCCATTAAGCTCTTGATTGTGGCTCAGGTTGTGTTCTCCTGTTTGTGAGATCCAGCCCTCCTGGCTTCCAGCTGAGCAGGGAGTCTTCTTCTTTCCCTCTGCCCCTTCCCCCATCCCTACTCACCCTGCCCTCGAGGATGTGAGCTCTCACTCTTTTGCCCTCTCTTTCAAATAAAAAAATGAAATTAAAAAAAAAAAAACTTTTGTCAAGGTCCTTAGCCCTGCTGCTTGATTCTTCAAAGCCTTCATCATCCTCAAATATATCAATTCAAGATATCTTCCCTCTTTGATATTATTCCCTCCCTACCCTGCTCCCACCTTTTCTTTTTATTTTATTTTCCCCACCCCACCCCAGCCCCTGGCCACCACTTTTAATGGATTCCCTTCCCTTTTTATGGATAAAGCTGACATTTGTGGGCAAGTTGCCAACACCCATAAATAGATTTCCAGTTTGTAATTACAGTTTATGATTATTTAAAATACAGTGAAACTTAAACACTTACAAAGCAATTTAAATGTAGAATCCTAGGTTTTTATGATGTTTCTCTGATCTTTGTTACAGTCATCTTGCTCACACCAATATTTTTGACAATTCACCTATATCTATCTATACTTTTAAAACATTCAACTTAGTTTCACTTCCCTTTTTAGGACTTATTTCATTGACTGGCATAAAGTTAAGTTAAACAATTTAAAAAACATGTACTGCTGGTAGAAAATAGGTTTGTGAACCTTGGAAAGCAAGTGACTCATTATTAATGGTGGATGGGGAAGTATCTATGAGCATTGGGTGAGTATGGGCACCAGTCAAAAAAAAAACTAAAAAGCTTCAGGTAATCAGTTTGCAAGTTAAGGCAAGATGGGTTAAGGAACGTTCTGCTGTACTTCATAGTAGCTCTCTTGCTGTATGCTAAGGAGAAGATGGTAGAATGATTAAAATCCACTCTAAGCATCTAAAAGGCAGAAGCAGTTCAGGCCAGGTCTAGTTTAATAAGTGTTCATATCCCCTTCTTACTGTCATGAAGCCTATCCCATAATTTGAGGGAAAATAAACCAGAAATATTTTAAAGATCACTTCAAACACAAGCTCCAACCAAGACCTTGCTACAGAACATGAAAAAAAAAAAAAGAAAACAGCTATAAGGAGTCTTTCCTTTCTTCTCTCAAAATTATCACTGTATCTGTTTTTTGCCCCTAACCAAAATTCATACTTTTTCCAGAGGAACTGGTTTCAGCTGTGTTAACAGAAAAATAATTTCAATGAAAAATTATTTTCACAAATGTGTTAATTTTAAAGGCTTTCAAAAACAGTGTGCTGGTCCCATATGTTTCTGGTTTTCGAATTTCAGTCTTTCTTTAAAAGAATTTTCTGCTTTTTTTTTAAGATTTTATTTACTTATTTGATAGAGAAAAACACAGCTAGAGAGGGAACACAAGCAGGGGGAGTGAAAGAGAGAGAAGCAGCCTTCCTGCCAAACAGGGAGCCTAATGCGGGGCTCAGTCTGGGGTCATGACCTAAGCCAAGGCAGACACTTAACAGAGCCACCCAGTCACCCCAAAAGAATTTTCTGTTTCATGTGTATGAGGATAATGTAGATTTCTTCAGAAGAGGGTAGCAGCTGCCATTTGAATCGCTATCCCATTTGTAAATTTGGGAGTGTGGTTTAAACATTTATTTCAAGGAGGCAGGTTATTATAACCTTTGGTTCCTCCTAGGAAGTTTAACTGGTAAATATTTTTTGTCACATGAAAAATATGTCCCTTCCATCTTTGCATACTACCCATTCAGTTTTTATTAAATTCAGTACAAATCAGCCAAAAGACACATTGCCATCAAAATATTTGGGACTGAAAGCTGACTGACTAAAAAAATAAATTTCTAGGCATCACAATTTAAAATACCCTTTACAGCTGAACTTTATCTTAGAAAATCTCTGAAATCTGAACTTTCTTTTTCTAGGTCACTATTACTCCCAGCTCCATGAGGAAAATCTGTACATACTTCCACAGAAAATCCCAAGACGACTACTGCAGTCCCGAACAGTCAACAGAATTATAGATTCTAATCTGAGTAAGTTAACTGAACTTCAGCCCATTAAAACAAGACAAAAAAATGTAACAGTGATTCTATAACTCTAACCTTTAAGAAAACTACCTTTTTTTTTTTCCCCCATTTTCAGAGACAATCTTTTCTACCCTGAAGTTTACCTACTCTGGTTCTACTACCATAGCTTATATGCAGCTTCCTTGGGATGTATGCTGTGTTTAATTCCATAAAGTAAGTTTATCACTCTGTAACTTTTTGAATGAGTAGTCTTCACTTTTTAAATTATGCCTCTTCTCTACAATAATGACATCCCAGCTCATAGAGGCAAAAAGCAAGACTTGTCTCTTGTTACTCTGAGACTGTAGGTGCACAGTGCAAAGTGTGGCTGGTCCCGGCAGGAGGCCTGTCTGTGAAGGCCTGTTGCTGAAGAAGTCTTCTGCCGTGGACCTCTGGATCTGTGCTGCCTCAAACAAATATAGTTTCATTTAAAATTTATATAATCTTTTCACTACACTTTTGGGAGGTTTTTTTTGTTTTTTGTTTTGTTTTTCTAGTATGCGTAAAAATGTGATGTTCAGATAGGCGCATTTATCTCAATTCAGTGTTCAGTGTTAAAATAGTCTCTTAAGTTAAAATCATCTTTAATTTAAGAGCGGTGATAAATGTCAACCCTTTGGAGAAACTAGGAGAACAACACTAGAAACCTTTACTTGTCTTTTTCCCCCAAATATATCTCCCATATGAGACTTGAGGTCCTTCTATTTTTACTAAGCAATTTACTATGGTACCAATCCAGTATCATGTTCTATAAGAGGTTACAATTTTTGCCATTTACTAGACAAAGATATTTATAAAATCAAGTCATACATTAAAGTTGGGGTTTGAATTCAACTTGAATTCAGTTCTATAGGGGCTGCAACTTTTTAAAAATATAAGTTACTGAATTTAAGAAAAAGTAATAATTTCTTATTGGTACTTTAATAAAAGAACATAGCTCTGAACTGAAAATCCAGAACCTAAAAAAGTAATTCTTGGCTTAACTTGATTTTTTGGATTCTCTTTATATAACATGAAAAATAGTAACCCTGTACTATAGCCCTGAGCTGAAAAGTCATTGAAATTTCTCTAAATATTTAATATAGAAGGTGTTTAGATTGATTCTAAGTTAATAATGTGCAAAATATTTTGAACATCTTCCCTTTAGTCAGCAGCTACATATCAGTCATCTTGAAATGAACTGTTGATTTTTATTTTTTCCCTTTATAACCTCATAGACTCAAGCTCCACGTACCTTCTATGTACTATGTCCTTGGAAGGGAATTCCCTAACAATCATGAAACTTGGTTCATTTTATCTACATCCCTGAGAAACATGCAGATTTTATTCATATTTTGTCATAATTTAAAAATCTGTTCTCAATGACAAATTTTAATTACTTTGATTCCTATAAATTAAGCTTGTACCAACCAGAACTACATATGTGAATTAAACATGGATTCTCCATGGTTTTATGCAAGGAGAAAAATAAAGAGAAGCCGCAGAATTGTGGTTTTTGAAACAAAGCACTCCACAGCATTAACTGAATATTTAGAAACTCTACTTATAATTAGTGTTTTATTTTTTTAATGTGAGGCTGTGGAAGAGTATCATTTATGACCATATCTGCTAATAATGCTACCTATCTCTTGCTTTGAAAGCCAGTGGGGTAGGGTGGGGAATACTAAAGTAGATGATTATATTCTTTGTATCCTTCAGCACCGCCTAACAACTCTACTGGGTAAAATTGGGGTAAAAGTGGCTGACAGAAACTGTGCTGAGAGTCTACTGGCTGTAACATGTCCCACTTGGAAAACTAGTACTTCAAATGCGTGCCAAAGGTCAAATGTAATGAGATAATAATTATTCCTGCCTCTGTCAGTGTCAGACTTTGAGCTGATCCTGAATAATAAAGCCTTTTACCTTATCTGATATCCTTTTTTGAGCTTTTTGCATTACCTTAGAAGCAGTCTACACAAAAGAACTATAGTAGTAATCAAGAATCCCTTCTTGTTCATTGAATAAAATTTGTTTATTCCCAAGGATATGATCTAGTTCAAGCTGAAAGAGTTTTTAATAAAATACGTCTTGTTTGGTCAGACTTTGAGTCTTTAAGATGGCTTGAATTACTTGATGAAGTAGGGTGGAGTGATGTAGTTCTTTTTCTAAACAAGTATTTCTAGCCTAAGCTTTTCCATTTGAACACACTCCAAGCATTATTGCTACAGCGCTGTATTAGAGTTTCCTTTGGCTGTTTCAACACAGGCCCTTAATTTACTTCTGTGAGGGTTGACTGATTAGTCCTTTAAAATATTTCCTTTAATCTGGGCTGACATTTAACTGATGATAAATCAAGACCATCTGTAGCTACCCCTGTTGGATTGGCAAAGGTTGAGTTCAGCTCACCACCCCATCTTCAGCTCTAATAGCTTAAAACTACACTAAGACTTTTGGAACACCCTGTATAGGAATCACTTTTTAAATCCTCCCTATGCAATATGGATGCCTGGAGATAACTTTTTAAAGTTTGTGTATGTATGTTGCTCTAACCCCCAGCTTGGAATAGCCTATGGTCATGATCTTGTACAGGTTACATATCAGGGCAACATGTGCTTTTTGAGAGCCTATCATAGCAGATAAACTGGTGTTCTCCGGTCTGTTTTCCTGCTTTTCCTAGTCCCCAGAGGGTCTGGACTTCCTTTCACACTACTCTTAAAGCAAAGGCATGAAGCAAGTGTAATGCTTCTTTAGATCCAATGCTAAGACTATAGGCCCAGCTTGTTATAAGGGAGCCATTTTGTTGTCTAAAGTGGTAGAAAAACCTGTTTTATTTCTGAGCTATGTTTGAGTGCCTACTAAAAACCACGAGGGTCATGAGGGAATGATGGAGGGGAAGGTCAGCCTTTTCAAAAAATCACCTGAGTGTATTAAGTAGCTTGTTCAGATCAGTAGGGTTACAGCAAGTACATAGTACACAAATAAGAAGTATCATATTTTTTGAAGAATAGGCTTGTTCCATCCCCAAAGCTTATCCCTCCATTTCCCTGCTAAGCCAGAAAAGAGGATTTCAAGGATATATAACCAGGTTCTTTATTTTGAATTTCAAAAGTTTAGTATTCCATTTGTATTCACTTCTTTTTAATTTCCTTAACTTGCCACATGCCCCTTCCTATTTTGACATTCTAAATAATTTGTATTCAGGCCATTTTGTAGGCTATGAATAGCACATTTCAAAATACCTTTGATCAGAAGATTTTCAATTCAGGCAACATTTTATTCATCATCTGGGTGCCAAGCCCTGTGTGGGGTACCTGGTCTGCAGAGTTCTGCTCCTTGTTTTTTGTTGTCAAAGGAGTCAACTTTATCTATGGCACTTCAGTTGGGTAAAGTCAGCATTTGAGAGAAACAGGCAAAGATCAGATTTTCAAGTCCTTTGAGTGAAGTTGTTTTTGAGCAGCTATTAATATAGCAAGTGCTGTCTAGATGCAATGCAAGATTCTTCCCTCTAGGAACTTCATACAACAGCTGCTTAAGCACCTGAACTTTTCAAAGTAAAATGATTTTTTCATGCATGTTTTTATTATGTTCTTTACAATATTATGAATAATAGTTAAAAAAACATGATCTCTATAGCCTAACTGCCTAGCTTTGAATCCAAGCCCTAGTTGTGTGACCTTGGGCAAGTTCCTTAACCTTTCTCTGAATCAGTTTTCTCATTTATAAAATGGGATTGTGTGGTTATCACAGAAATATAGGTCTTAGGACAGTGCCTGGCACACAATAGCTACATTTATTGAACAATTACTATTAGCTATTAGTCTCACGATAGGGAGAAAAGGGATTCTACCCTCATTTGATAAATCGGTATAAAGGTTTAACGTTTCAGTTCTAACTCATTCCTGTTCATTCTCATTCCACTGGAGCCATGGTCCTCAAAGGCGTGGGGACTAAATAAGAATCACCTGGGAAGCTTTTTTTTTTAATGTTGCCTGAGCCTCCCAGTTCTAGCGCTTTTCAAAAGGAGTAAGTAGACCTTTAGAAAAACAAAACGAAAGCAAAAACAACCCCAGTTCCGCAGGTGTTTGAGATTCATGATTCTTACCTACCAAATACACATTAAAATTACAGAGGTTATTTCATATGTAGTCTCAGCCAGTGTTCAAAGAGGTTGTAATTTGCAAATCCGTATATTGGACTTCTAAGCAAGCCAAAGCATTTGCTAACACAGAGCCCCTCTCCCATTTCCTGACTGTTGTCCCCAGCTTTGCTGCATTGTTTAACATATGTTCACCTTTGGGGAGGAGGCTACAGCTGACTGGCCTTTAGTGCCAACTCTTGATCTCTTGTTAGGCTATTGTGTTCCATGGCCAGTGAATAAGCACACAAGAGATGAAGCTCAAAGCCTGCCATATTGCTCTCTTAGTAATGGATTTTGTAGGATGCAAGATTCAAACATTTGGTTGAGGAATAATGTGTAGACTCAAGATTTTTTTTTCTCATTTAATGAGACTCTTCCCTGGGCATCTTTCTGATGCCAGTAATACTTGTTGCCAGCATCACATCAGTGCCAAAATACCAGCCATGGAGGTTTCTTTGACATTATGGTGGACAAACCCAACACAGGTTTTCACTTAGCATCTGAGCACCAAATTATGCTGCCACTGCTCGTGTTCAAGGCCCTGGTTTCCAAATTTACAGGGGGTTACAGAATGTGGTATTCTCTTGTTGGAAGCTGGCATCTGCACCTCTGCGAACAGATAATCCCACCGTGCTCAACCCCCTTCGTTGGGTTGGTGCCAAAACTATCTGTCAAATGAAGATGTTAAGGGTACCTTTTTGTTTTCCTGTTAGCAGCCTACTCACTTTTCAAGTCATAGTATAAAAGTAAAATTATACATATCAGCCCTTTCCCCAGCAATATACTGCCAGATAATACATGTTACTGAAACAATAAGCTATAAATAAACATTTGGCCTTGCTATATTGACATGAAGTTAGCAAATACTGTCACACTGCATCATTCAATAATCATTCAGAACCATTCTTCCCCTTTTTCTCTTCCACCTTTTTCCCATAACTTACCATGTACTCAAAATTTTCCGAGAATTTTCAATAAGAAGCACAGTAGAGTTTATTATGAGTAGCTGAAATAACTTAATAGTGGTATAAGAACTGAAATAATTAAAATTGAAATCCAGTAAGCACTGTTGTCTCTATAATGGGTCATTATTTGGCCCATCAGTTAATCAAGCTGGAAATGCTTCTTTCTCAAAAGCCTTATTGAATTTAGATAGCTTTATGGAGGAGTAAGAGACTCAAGAGTCCAAAAATCAGTATCTTCACAAGGGTTGACTAGCAACAATTTGAAGTGAACATTAATAACTTCAGGGTAGGGGTAGGAAGGAGGATGGTTATGCTAAACATTTCTCAGCTCCCTAATTAGGCAATTAGGTATTGGCCTTGAAGTGTTGAACCTATAATTAATTTTCTAGCTTTGGAAAACTGTATCCTAAAACCAATCCATATAAGCAACAAAGTCTAGAATTACACATAGAAAGTCAGGAGGATAAGGAAAATTAGATTGTGGTTTTTTGATGATTAAGAATGCTTTCTGTTGCAGCCAGAACAGAACTCTCCTGTACAATAAATTTCACAAAGAGAGGATGCCATTTAGAGCAGTTTGATAATCTGAGTTATCCTATAGTGCCCTCTTGCCTTCCTGTTTGACAGTATTTCTAATCCCATTACTTTCTCTTTTTCCATGTTATGTTGCTCACTGAAATCAATTGAATAATAGTTAAATCCAGTTATGGATTTTTTTTTTTAAGATTTTATTTATTTGACCGAGAGGAACCCAGCTAGAGAGGGAACACAAGCAGAAGTGAGAGAGGGAGAAGCAGGCTTCCACCAAGCTGAGAGCCCAATGAGGGACTTGATCCCAGGACTCCAGGATCATGACCTGAGCCAAAAGGCAGACACTTAACAATTGAGCCACCTAGACGCCCCTCCCAGTTGTGGATTTGATTCCCAAATGGGCCAATTCACTTCACTCCATTCTATCCTTGGCAGCACTCATTTACCTATCCTAGCCAACTCTCCAGAGAGGGGTGAAAAAAGTGTTTAGGCTCAGTATAAACACCAGAGACAAACTCATAATATATATCCTCATCACATAACCTATAGGCATTTGAAAACCTATTTTTCCATGTCTTTCTCCCTAAAGACCAAGTTAATAAACCTCTTTTAATCTAACTTGTAGATTGTTCTTGTACACAATAACCCTTTGGGTGGATATAATTTGTCATCCACATTTTGACAGATGAGGAAACTAAAGCACAAAGAAGTTGTTAGATAATAGCCCAAAGACACATAGCCAGCCGCTTATGGATTTGGTCTGACTCAAAGCCCACAGTCTTAATTCCAGTACTATAATACTTCAGAGAAAAAAACTTGTCCCTGGCCCTCTGTTAATAATCAAATACAGGATTTCTGTTTTGCACGCATTCAAACAAGAACTCTCAAGTGTTCCAAATACATTTCCTCTTTGAGTAATAAATGAAATAATGTTATTTCTTGGAGAGGGCACCATTCTCAACTACTGAAGGAAGGTGATATACAAGGGGTAGAAGCTAAAATCAGTACTGATTATGTGTGTTAGAGGAACATAAAAGTAACAAAAATGATTGAAGGTTAGAAAACAGGAACAATGGCACAGAAGTTAAAATTCTTCAGAAAAGAAAAAGAGAAAGGCTGGCTCACTAATGTAGGGGAAAGAATGAAGAATGGAGATGAAGATAAACATACTCTGTGACGTAATGATTCTAAACCGTGTACCCTTGGGAAGCTCACATATGCTGGGTGCAATGAAGATGTTCAGAGCAGCATTGTTTATACTGGCCAAAGCCTGGAAACAACCCAAATATCCTTCCACACTAGAATTGATAAACTGAAATTCTCATGGTGGAATGCTATGTAAAGCATGAAATAAAAAAGAACGAACTAGCTACATACAATATGAATGAATGTTAGAATGGTGAACAAAAGAAGCGAGAAAAAAGGGAATGCATGCAGTATGATTCTCTGCATATAAAGTGTTAATAAAAAATGCAATACAGAAGTAGGATTGAAGGATACATATGTGGGTAGTAAGAGGCAAACAAATAGGGACGCCTGGGTGGCTCAGTTGGTTAAGCGACTGCCTTCAGCTCAGGTCATGATCCTGGAGACCCGGGATCGAGTCCCACATCGGGCTCCCTGCTTGGCGGGAAGCCTGCTTCTCCCTCTCTCACTCCCTCTCCTTGTGTTCCCTCTCTCGCTGTGTTTCTCGCTGTCAAATAAATAAAATCTTTTAAAAAAAAAAAAAAAAAAAAAAAAGAGGCAAACAAATGTCATCACAATAAGTCCAAGATAGTGAGTAGATCCCTCCTGGAAGATTGTACTTGGGGAGTAAGACAGGGAGGGCTTCCTAGGTTATGGCAAGGTTCTCTCTTCCTCTGCTTGGTGATTACATGGGTGTTTGCTTTAAAATTATGTCTCTACATTTATGTTTTATGCATATTTCTATCTGTTTTATGATCCATGATTTTAAAGGTTTTTGAAAAGGAATGAAGATCAGATAGTTGTTGAGAGAAGATTAGGCAAGAAGCGGGGATGGGGAAATTCTAGATGGATTTGATAATGACAGTTATTCACATGGAATAAACTACTAGGGAAGTCTGTGAGATCTTTTTCATACTTTCTAAGGAAAAAGGAAAATCTTCTGTTCCCTCGACACAGAAAGATGAATGGACTTGCATCCACATATACTGTCAGGATTCACTGTATTCATTCAGGTGAAAAGACAACTGAGCTTCCAGCAAACCACACAATCACTCAGACATGGGGTTGGGATTTTCATAATTGGTACTGAGCCAGAAGTTATCAGGGAGGACCAGTTAGAAGAGAGATTCCTGTAGCACTTGGCCTCCAAAAGCTTCACACTAAAAATATTTGTTCCTTTTTCCTTCTCCCATTCATATTTTTCTCTTCCCAAGGACCATCATCAAATCCAGGCAAAAAGGGCCATGGAAGTCAAATTCTTATTTTCAAGATGCAGAAACTGGCCTGAGGAAGTTAACCAATTTGACTAAGGTCACAAAACTAGTGGCAGGATGTATCTGGTACCCCGTGTTCTTTGCACCCCAGTCTTCATGGTCTGCTAGCCATTCTCCTACATACCATTTTTAAGATTCAGTTCAAACCCTCCTACCTTCCCATAGGAGGTATTAACAGCTTTTCCTAATTAAGCCTTCCACTCAGTCCCATGCCTGGTGCTTTGTTTAAATGCTCTCGTAGTGCTTATCACATTTGTCATATAATTATTTCCATATTCCCGCCACCAGATTATATCCTCCTAGATGTCAAACTGGTCTTACTCATACCTACTGGTATGCCCATGAGAGCCAATTATTAAATACTCGTGAGCTGGTCATTAAAATGTTGGTAGCTTGAAATTGGTCCTGATGAGTCTTTACACCATGGAATAGACAAAAGCCAGCCATTTTCTCCCAGGGAGCTGCTACCAGCACGCCATTGTACAAATACCACCACCATCACCACCAGCCACCCCTGTACTTGCTGTAATGAAGAGCAGTTGTAACAAGCATGGAGAAGGAAGGAAACCAGTGTGAATGCAGACCATAAATAAAGAGAATTCAAAAAGCAGCAGTTGAGGAACTAGAGGAAGAGAACTTTTTGACAAATAGGTGGTTCGCTGCTGCAGAGAAGTTAGGAAGATGAGAAGTAGAGCCAGCACACACATCTTTGTTCTTCTCGAGGGCTTTTTCAGCAGCGTAATATGGCTGAACTGTGTCTGGGAATGAAAGGATAGGAGTGGTTAGGAAACAGCCTTTGTTTCCTTTGCCTTTCAAAAAAAAAAGAAAGCGATCTTGGGCGCCTGGGTGGCTCAGTGGGTTAGGGCCTCTGCCTTCGGCTCAAGTCATAATCTCAGGTTCCAGGGATTGAGGCCCGCATTGGGCTCTCTGCTGCTCAGTGGGGAGCCTGCTTCCCCCTCTTTCTCTGCCTGCCTTTCTGCCTACTTGTGATCTCTCTCTCTCTTTGTCAAATAAATAGATAAAATATTAAAAAAAAAAAAAAAGAAAACAATCTTTCTTACTAAGTAACTATTTGCTAAATACCTTCTGTTGGTCAAGCATTGCACTAAATAAAGTTAATATGCGGGCCTGTCCTCAAACTGCTCCCAGCTGCCTAGGGCAACAAGAGCGCAGAGCACAGCGTTATAAGGGTTCTGATGAAGACATGACCCCTGGGAGTGCATCAGACTGAGCCTGCACATTCAGGGGAGGTTTCATACCAAAGCTGACTGAGCTGAGCCCTAGAGAAGAACGTTTTCCAGATGGTAAGTGAAGGAAGGACATTCCTCACAAAGGAAAGAGCAAAATAGCATGAACAACAGTTTGAGGGTGTGAGAAAGAGCGGCTTTCTGGGGAACTCTTAAGTAGTTCCAGTTTCCCATTAGAGCTGGAGCAGCGCTAGCACATAAAGAACCAGCAACAGATGAGGCTGCAAAGGCAAGCAGGAGTTAGGGCAGAAACCACCCTACAGTGTCACCATACAGAGTTTGAACTTTATCTCAAAGACCTTGGACAACCACTGAATGGCTAAGCAGGGGATAAGCCCGATCCAATTTTTATTTTAGATGATTCTGGTAGCAATGTGGAGGGTACATTAGAATGGGACCAGACTTCAGTGACCCAATTAGAAGGAGGTTAATAATCCAAGCGGCAAGGAGAATGGGCCTGAAGGAAAGTAAGGATGGTGCCAAAAAGAGGATTCTGCCATTCTGAAAGATACTCCTGAAATGGCAAACTAGTGTTTTCTTACGTGGGTAAACAAGAAATCATGAATCCCAGGATCCTGGTACTAACACCTGGGTAACGATGATACCATTTGGGGAAAGCAGATACAGAAATGGTAAGATTTTGAGAAGTTATTTTCCATGGAGACACCTAGTATACAGCCAGTGGACATGCCCTATGGGGATAGTTGTATGTATACAGTTGGAACTCTGGAGTGGGAAGAATTTTTGGAGTATGAGGTGGGAAAAGAATGGTTAAAAGAGAAGCTCATAGAGCTTAGCCAGAGAAAATGTATGGCACAGTGGTTCTCAAACTTGAGCGAGTATCCCCACCAGTTTTTGATTCAGGGGGGTCTGAGGTGGAACCTGAAAATCTACATTTCTAACAAGTTCCCAAGCCATGCCATTGCTGCTGGGAAAACATCCATGTGGAGAAAAGCCAGCATTTTGGGTTGATTAAAGAAGAGGTGATAGAACTGTGTGAGAAGGAATCATTTTAGGAAGAGATGGTCAAGATAGAATTTCAGGAAATAAAATTGAATAAAATCAGGCAAGATGAACAAATGATGTCAATTGCTTCTGATCATTTAGAAGGTCATGTTGGAGCCAGTGGGGCAGTATAGGGAGAAAATAGGAGATAGCCAATATAGTTTACTTTTCAAGGAGTCCAGCTGAGAAGTGAGAAAGGGTAGATACTGGGGAGCCAGCTATGGTCAGGAAAAGATCTGTGGGTGGGAAAGATGGAGTAAATGTATAGGCGAGGTGAAAGGAGTGTATGGAGAAGAGGAGAAGGAAAGGAACAAATACTTCAAGTGCCTGATCTGTGCCAGGCTCCTTAATAAATACAACCCTTTAAGGAGATTATTATTATCCCCCACTTCATATGGAGAAAGAAGCTAAACTTCTGAGTTTAAATCATTTCCCTGTAGAATCTAGTAAGCAGTAGGGATTTATGTCCAGCCTCCAAAGCCAGTCCAGGTGAAAATGGCTTGAAATAACCATTACAAAAATTACAGTGTCTTCTCCCCTCCCTACTGAATGGAGACCAGGACGCTGCAGCTCAGTTAAATAGCTGGAAGGATCCAGGGTTATACATTGTCCAAAGGGATGCTGTATGGGAGTTAATTCAATCAGAAATGATTCAGGAGAAAATTAGAGAATACCTTGAGATTCTAGATGCTCACTGGGACTTCTGAGGCAATGCCTTTGATCTCTGATTGAAAGTGACCAAAAATATTAAGAGAGTTGAAATACAAATGCATCCAATTAGGAGTGAGCATGAGTTAGTTTAAAAGATCTCTGGACTGCAACAGGAGCTCTGATAAAAGTCAACAGACTTTGTGCAAAATTTATCATTATCATACAATGGGACACAGTATAATGTCTCACCTGGATTCCCTAATCTTGACTCTGCTACTTGCTAATTCTGTGGCCCCAATTTATTGAATCTTTCTGAGCCCCAGTTTGCTCACCGAGTGAGAGAAGCATTCAGAGTTTTTCCTCTTTGTCAATGGGTAGATGTCCAGTGAGCTGGTATGTATAAAGTGCCTAGACAAGTGCCAGGCATGTGCTAAGTTTTAACTTTCTATAGCTGTTCTGGGGTGCCAAAATTTCTACCTTGAAGAACAAATGGTGGGGGAGAGAGACCACGGGATCTTAACAGTATGGTTTGTTGAGGGCTCAGGCAGCACAGAAATTACAAATTTCCAGCAGAGCTCCGCCATCTGGGAGTAGAGGCAGAGAAAGCTGAGTTAGGGATGAGCCAAGATAAGAAGTCAACAAGAAAGGACCCAGGGAAGAATAAAAGGGATCCGTGAGCACCCTGGAAATGGCAGACCAGTAGGTTCAGGCTGGACATGGAGGAAGTGAGAGATTCTGGGGAAGGTGAACAGATGAGGAAGAAATACCTCAACAGGTAGAAAGAAGTTAAGTAGGTTATAGTCCTGGTAGGGTTGTGAGAATTTGAGGTGATGGGCCATTCTGATGCCTATGTCCAAATTATGTTCATCACAGTGAGTGATGGGTTGGGCAGAATTCAGTCATTTGTAGTTTTCAAAGTGATAGTGAATTCAGGGTATCTGGAGGGTCCCTTTACCTCTCAGGGATGAGGTGGCCAGGAAAGCTGTAAGGTAGGCAATTAAGCCGCTGAGGAGGATAAGAATGCCAAAAATCAGTAAACAGTTGAATGGACAAGGTGGCCAGTAAGATGGGGTGGCATGCCCAAGAGGGATGGAGAAGCATGGTTTAGGGAAATAAAGGGAACTCAGAATGCTAGGTCGTTCTCCTGACCTTGAAAACCAGGCGAGGTAGAGAAGCAGCCTCCACTGGAAAGGGCAGGGAGATAGACAGGTCAGGTTTTCATTTAGGATAAGAGGGTATAAGGAATGTGTGTTGAAAAGGTGTGGAAGGTAAGGAAGTGTTTTCACTAGTTAATGTACTATATAGTCCAGAGGCGAGGAGATAAGTGTTCATAGAACACATAGAAACAGTTAAGTAAAACCCAGCCCTGTGGTGGGATTACTGCCTGACAGGAAGTGAGAGGGAGACGAGGTCACGTCCCCACACAGCTCTGCCTGGGCCTACCGCCTCAGGACAGGACCCTGGCAGAGGAGAGAACTGTGACCTGCTGGCTCAGTGCACTTAGGCCTATTTCTGTACATTCTGGCTGCTGAGTAATGGCTCCAAAGGCAGTGCCAGCATCTCACAGGGCACAAGGGGAAAGTGAGAAGTAGGGCTTGGCACCTTATTTTGGGACCTGCCGACACAGGCCCAGCCCTCCAGTACTGCATTCCTGATGTTCAGCTACAGCTTTCACTGTGAGCCTGGGTGATGCCCAGGGAGCCCTCAAGAAAGAAAAGCCCTGTGGTTTCCTCAAAGATCAAGAATTCTGAGTACTTAGTTCCTGAAGGAGAATTGCCAGTCAGGCCAACTGGTCAACCCACTAGGCTAGTGCCTCAGCTTAATGGCCCTCAGAAGTGAATCCTGTCTTCTCTCACTGCTCACACATTCTTTTAAAATTATGAAATGATAATGACATGCAAGAGAGCATACAAACACTGCTCCAAACCTGATGCATCAACTTGTGGAGTTTGAGCTCGAGTGTACTTTAAGCTAGATTCCAAAGGTGGGATCCACCTGTACTCTCCCAGCCAGTCCCCCATTGTGTGCCTGGTGACTACATGCATGACTGCTGACTGGGGCGAGGACTCAGTCTAATGTGGAAATGGTCACATATACACAGGAGTCAAACCTGTGATCCCATGAGCACAGGGCTCTAACAACTTGCACTAATGGCCCGTGAGAGGTCTTAGGACAAGCATTTGGGTTAGTTGCTATTCAATAGATAGGTCCAAAGACTGCCCTGGAGAGGCTTGTGGCTCTTTAATTGTAAGTCTGGTTGCCTTAAAACCCTCCAACCTCCCTTAGATCCATTCAAGTCCTCCCAAGTCCGTACTCTAGATGAATCCCCATTAATACCTTGACTTTCTCTATACCTCACCCTTCTCTTAAAAAGTAAACCCTGTTTATTTCCTGGGCTTTCTTCTTAGGCATTCAAGTTTTCTCTTTATATTAAATACCCCTAAGAAATAAAGGATTTGGGATCCAACAGGTTTGAGTGGTTTGCAGTGAACTCAAGAACTCTACAGCATAGGAGCGATTAGAACCCAGTGGGAGCTCTACCTCTTTAACTTGACCCATCCCTTGCCTGTATGCCTCTATTTCGTGCCAGTCTACAAACCAGACCAGTGATGGCTACAGCTGTGGGCTCCTTCTCCATCACTGCCACCTGTCTATGACATCACTGCCACCTGTCTGTGACAGTCTTGAACATCACTGTATCAGGGAGACATTATCATTCCACTAGGGGAACTTTTCTGACACAGACCTCTGGAGGCAAACCATAGAAAAGTGATTTATTTCTGTGAGTTTTCTTTTTTTCCTCTTTTTTTTTTTTTTTTTTGGTTTTTAGATTCCACATGCAGTATTTGCCTTTCTCTATCTCACTTTTTTCCCTTAGCAAAATGTCCTTGAGGTCCATCCATGTTGCAGGATTTCCTTTTTCCTCTGTGTGTGTGTGTGCGCGCGCGCATATCTCACATCTTTATCCATTTATCTGTTCACAGACATTTCTCATTTCCATACCTTTACTATTGACTATTGTGAATAGTGTTGCAGTGAACATGGGAGTGCAGATACGGCTTCAAGATCCTGTTTTCATTTCTTTTGGATAAATACCCAGCATGGAATTGCTGGATCAAATAGGAGTTCTATTTTTAAATTTTTTGAGGAACCTCCATATTGTTTTCCATAGTTGCTACAATTTACCTTCCCATCAATAGTGTACAATGGTTCTCTTTCTCTACCTCCTCACTAACACTTATCTCTTGTCTTTTTGATGATAGCCATTCTAACAGTAACAGGTGTAAGGTGATAGTTCATTGTGGTTTTGATTTGCATTTTTCTGATAATTAGCACTGTTGAGTACTTTCCTTGTACCTATTGGCTATCTGTATGTCTTCTTTGGGAAAAATGTCTATTCAGTTCATCGACTGTTTTTTAATTGAATCATTTGGGCTTTTTTTTTTTTTGCTATTGAGTTGTATGAGGTCTTCATATATTTTGGATATTAACTCCTTATATGTGATTTGCAAATATTTTCTGTTCAGTAGGTTGCCTTTTCATTTTGTTGATGGTTTCCTTTGCTATACAGAAGCTTTTAGTTTGCTGTAGTCCCACTTACTTATTTTTGCTTTTGGTGTCAAATCCAAAGAAATTATTGCCAAGACTGATATAAAGGAACTTAGCCCCTATATTTTCTTCTAGCACTTTTATGGTTTCACGTTTTATGTTTAATAAGTCTCTATTTGAGTTGATGTTTGTGTATGGTGTAAGGTAGCCGTCTAGTTTTATATGAGGCTGCCTAGTTTTCCTAGCACTATTTATTGAAGAGACTGTTCTTTCCCCCATTATATATTCTTGGGTCTTTTGTTGAAAAATAATTGACCATATATGCATGGGTTTATCTCTGGGCTCTCTATTCTATACCCATTGAACTATATGTCTGTTTTTATGCCAGTACTGTACTGTTTCTAATTACTATGGTTTTATAATTTTGTTTGGAATTAGGAAGTATGATGCTTCCAGCTTCATTCTTCTTTTATATTTCTTTGGCTATTTGGAGTCTCTGTGGTTCTATACAAATTTTAGGATTGTTTGTTCTATTTTTGAAATATTCCATTGGAATTTTGATAGGGATTGCATTGACTCTGTAACTTGCCTTGGATAGTATGGACATTTTAACAACATTAATTCTTCTAATCCATGAACGTGGAATATCTTTCCATTTATTTATGTCTTCTTTGATTTCTTCCATTCATGGTTTATAGTTTACAGCATACAGATCACTCACCTCCTTGGTTAAATTTATCCCTTGATATTTTATTCTTTTGATGCAACTGTAAATGGGGCTGTCATCTTAATTTCCCTCTGATCATTGTTAGTGTATAGAAACACAACTGATTTTTGTATATTGATTTTGTGTCCTACATCTTTATTGAATTTGTTTATTCTTAAGAGTTTTTTTGGTAGAGTCTTTGGGATTTCTATATATAAGATCATGTCATATGCAGGTAAAAACAGTTTTACTTTTTTCTTTCTGACTCAGAGGTCTTTTTTATTTTTTTTTTATTGTTACTAAAATTTTTTTTTCCCAGTGTTTCAAGATTCATTCCCCATTCCCCACACCCAGTGCTCCACGCTTTAGGTGTCCCCAGTACCCACCACCAGGCTCTCCCATCCCTCCACCCCCCTCCCTCCAAGTCCCTCAGT